>JARYGA010005049.1:600000-833836 GCA_030545235.1 Helianthus tuberosus
TGTCACAAAATTCTCGAGCTCGGCCACCGCCTTATCTCTCTCCTCAGAAGCAGAAGCGGCCGCAGCCTGAGAAGATTGATTTAGTGCTGTTAAAGACTTCATTTTCTCTTTCTGAGCTTTTAGATCCTGGGAGAGTTGGGCAAGCTTTCTCTCGACATCCAGAGTACTTTGTATCTTGCGCTTTAAGGAAGTAACCTCCTTTTCCAAGTCCTCCTTCACCGATTCCGCTTCCACCCACCTGTGGTACAGCTTGGTTACATATACTTTCGATTGAGCTTGATTAACCAGCACCGCAGTTCCCAGGTCTTGGCTTTTCAACCTCCGGCTCCGAGAATGATCCAATGGAGTATTGATATTAAACAAGAACATTCTAGCTGTAAGCTCATCCATCACCGAATCTTTATTCCACACATCCGAGTCGGGCACAAACTTCTCCTCAGCAGTAGCCGGATCAATCTCCATCTCATCAGAAAACACATCTGCATATCGAAAGAAGGCAATTACTTCAGGTCCGAACCAGGATGGAGGAAGAGAAGTTACTTGATCTTCCTCATCATCAAGCAAACAGTCCGGACCTAAAGAAGAGCCCAAAATCGTACCTGAAAAAGTCACCACTTTTGCATCACCTTGAGACTTCCCCTCACCCCTACTCGTAACTGCAGGTTCTTCAGTCTCTATAGCTTCGGTCTCGTTCACCAGAAGGTAACCACCAAAGAACGAGGGAGTTGGAGCAGATTGAGCTTTAGCAGCTTCCTCCCTAGATGACTTCCCACCGGAAAGATGCTCGGTTAAGTCAGTCGAGACATTGTCGCTAGAATGAGAAGTGCTCTTCTTGGCCTTCCTAGTTACCTTCGGCTTAGGGAGAGAAATGGAGGATCGGATCTGAGGAACATCGGCTTTCCGTTTACGAATAAGACCTTTCGGTCCAGATTCCAAAAAAACTCCTTTTCCTTTGGCAGCGACATCTGAAGGAGGATATAATAAGGCACGATCCAACTCCCTCACCTCCGGATCACTATCCACATCCACAGACAAAAGCTCGGCCCTAACCCGAGCACCAGAAGATCCAGCAGTCTCTATGTTGGACTTGGGTCCAGAAGAAGCAGTCTCAACAACAGGAGCCTCGGAGGATTTCGGATCGGCAGGAGGACAGATCTCTTGGGCCGATACAGAGACCTGTTTCAAAAAAGACTCCTCGTCTTTCGCCAGCTCATCGAAATCAAAATCCAGGTTATTGAAGTTCAGAACCTTAAGCGCATCTCTAAGCGACATCTCGTCCCCTCCAGACAAAAGAAAAAAGAGTTAGAAATGTTAAAGAAAAAATTTCCGAAGGCTATACAAGGGGCCGAGAAACTTACTTTCACCTTTCTTACGGATCACCGGCCAGTCCCTATCCCCTCGGCCCCAAGCATAACAAACCCGTCCCAATAAAAGCAAGTGCTCGGGAAGGGGACGGATGGGGGATCGGTTATCAATCAGATCCTGAGCCAACCGATGGTCAAAAACAAAATCTTCACCAAGCTCAAAGATAATCGACTAATCTTTAAACCTCCACACCATCTCGACCGGAAGACAACGATCGTCCAGCTAAAAGAAGTTATCTTTCCAATTTTTCAGGCTGGACTTCTCATCTTTGGCCGGGCTTGGGATACCCTTCCGATGGGCGAATGTATACCAATCACCCGCAGTTATAAATTCGTAAAAATATCTGAAAACATTTAAATCCGGTTTCCGGTTCAGGGCTCTACAAGAAACCTGGAAGTGGTTTACTCGACTTAATCCAAACGGATTCACCTGACAAAGATGTACCCGAAAGAACCGGAGAACCTTAATAAAGAACCTTGAAAAGGGGACCCTGTAGTTAGCAAAATTACAAACACGGGTATACAGAGGAAACTTCCCCGGAAGAAAAGGATATATAGTTTTATCCTTGGCCGGTAGAACCGGATGAAGATCTGTAGGAATTCTATAATCACGAACAAAATTTATCTAACTGACGTTGAGTCAGAACACTAACGCTCTCGGAAAGGTTCTCTTTTCCGGGAGTGATGACCGAACTGAGAAGTAAGTACGCACCTTAAGGAAGAAGAAGAACAGGGAAGAAGATGAAAAGAGGGTAACAACAAGAGAGAACTCAGGAGACTAAATGTAAAAACTGAAATTTAAAAATACCTTTCTATAGAAGGGTATAAGTCGGTTATCACTGGCCAATCACATCAACCGTCACGTCACGCCGCTTACGGTTCCCAAGACGGGGATTGTTACCGTCACCAGTCGGTGACTGACGGTCAAAACATTCACCTCACTGATGCCACGTCAGCTCTATACTCATGCTGCCACGTCATCTGTCCGGAATAAAATGCAACATTTTACCAAGTCCATACATAGACTTGATAAACTGGGGGACTTGAAGATACATATCCGGAGACGGACCTTCCTCATAAAGGACGGACCAAAACACAGTCGGACGAGCTCCAAGAAGACCTCCGTGCCCCTAGCCACGAGGACGGATCACCAAGCAAGTGCGTCCAAGACGAATGACGCCATCCCAGTTGACTAGTATAAATACCCCATCAAAGTACAAAGCCAAGTACGATTTCCTGAACCTTCGTCCTACTTTCTCTCTCTATCAAATACTTATCCTCACGCCGGAGGGTGGTCGCAGAGGGGCCCTCCCATCTCTGTGGTGAGCCTAACGGTTTTCTCTTTTGCGGGTTCAGGTGCTCGATCCCATCTCAAGGTCCAAATTCAGATCCCAGGCTCTCGGCCTCTAATTTCTGGATCTTCAGAAGTAGAAGCTCAATTCCCCATTTTTTTTCCTCAAAGAATTTTAAGAAATGATCGCTTTGTTGTTAAGATTAACACAAGACTTAACAATTCTGGACCAAATCCCATTACCGTTAGGAAAATTAACAATATCCATAACCCCCACCCACTCTGCTACCATAAATTGAACTCAGAATCTTAACCCAAAGCGAATTTGAGAATGCACTAATCTCCATCTCCATTTAAGCATCCAATAACCCCCCCCCCCCCTGTTTTCCTGCCATAACCAAATCCTATCGAATCCATTGATTTTTTTTTAGAATTGCTCGCACTTCCCCGAAAACAATTTGACCGTAAGAATTCCAAAATGTTACTGACAGAGGCAAGAATAAGAAATAATGGCATATTATATATACTGATGTTGTAGAAGACATAGTTATTAGGCAATCCCACAAATGTTGCCCTCATATTAAACATAGGATAAATTATAGCAATTGTAATTAAGTGTATTCTCTAAATATGTAAATAGGAGAAATTGTCTCCTCTAGTCTTTGTAACTTCTTGTGTATTTATTGGGGTTGTATGTGTAATGGAAAATCATTGAAGTTTTCCATTCTCTCAGGGTATCAGCCAAGAGATCCTAATCCCTTTTTTCTTTCTTTTTTCTCCTTTGTTCGGCTCCACTGTTTCTTTCTTTTTTCTTCTTCTGCCTACCCTGTTTGTTTTCTCCTACTTCTTTCTTCTTTTGTCTTACCAATCTTCTTCCTCTCCATCATCATGTCCAACCCTACAGACACTTCTTCCATCCCACTCCATTCCCTAACCCATTTAATTAACATCAAACTCAATTTAACAAACTACCTTACTTGGGAAAAACAAGTCACCCCTATCCACCCGAAAAAAATCACCTCTGAAGGAAAACTCACTGTCAATCCCGATTACATTTCCTGGCAAGCGAATGACCAGAAGGTTCTCCTGCTCATTAACTCCACCCTAACAGAGGAATTAATGGCTGAAACTATTGGTCATAACAACGCCCTTTCGGTCTGGAAAGCATTGGCTAACGCCTACAGTCACGGCTCCATCGAGCGTGTTCATAATCTGACCGACACTCTTCGAAATCTTCAAAACGGAAACTCCACAGTTTCCGAATACGGTCAAAAGTTCAAAGGACTTTTTGATCAACTTGCTGCAATCGGACATCCAATTAGCGATGAGGATAAGCGCCACTGGTTTCTTTGTGGTTTAGGCACCGCTTTTGAAAATTTTTCAACCTCCCAACGTACTATCCACCCAGCCCCTTCATTTCGTGACCTTCTTGCAAATGCCGAAAACCAATAACTTTTTATTCAAAAACTTCATGGTCCTCGAACACCCGAAGCCGCCTTCTATGTGAACCAAACCAAAAACAATCGTCCCTCCTCTCGAGGCCGTGGCTGATCTAATTCTTTTAGAGGTTGTGGCCGTGGCCACACTCCACACTGTCAATTGTGTAGAAAGGACGGACACTATGCTCCTACTTACCCAAGTCTCGCTTCTTATGCCAACAATTCAAGTTCCACATATGCCAATATTGCACAAGCATTTCATGCACAATGCAACATCAATCCAGAAACCCCGGATTGGACAGCCGATTCAGGTGATACAACACATATGCTAAAAAATAAGAACGACCTTAAAAATCTTAAATCTCACACCGGTAACATACGTGTCACTTTTGGTAATGGGCAATCCTTACCCGTTACCAATATAGGGACCACACAACTAAATGATTCTATTTCATTACAAAATGTTCTTGTCGTTCCAAATCTCACTAAAAATCTACTATCAATAAGTAGACTCACGAATGATTCACCGGTTGATGTTTTATTTTCTAACAATTATTTTCACATCCAGGACCGAAAAACGACGGAAGTTCTTGCTAGAGGAATTTGCGAAAATGGCTTCTATGTTCTTACCCAAGGTCACAAGTCTCTTGTTGCTACGCTCTCTGCTTCCCATCTTCATGATTCTTTTAATAAATGGCATAGTCGCCTAGGACACGTTTCTTTTGATACCATCACAACTTTAACCAAACTTGGTCATGTATTTGTTACATCATTATTACCCAAACCGGGTTTGTGCAATTCTTGTGAGCTATCAAAGGCTAAACATTTGCCCTTTGTTGAAAATAATAAACGTGCACAACAAGTTTTAGATATTATTCACTGTGACCTTTGGGGACCCGCTCCCACAGCATCCATTGATGGCTATTTGTACTATGTTATCTTTGTTAATGATTACTCCCGGTTCACTTGGTTTTATCCTTTAAAAGCCAAATCCGAATTTTTCAATGTTTTAACCGCCTTCTTTAATCTTGTCCAAAATCAATTTTCCACAATCGTTAAAATTTTTCAAAGTGATGGCGGAACCGAATTCACAAACAATCGGGTAAAAAATTATTTTTTGCAACTTGGCATGCAACACCGCCTCTCTTGTCCTATACACCACAACAAAATGAAAGAGCGGAGCGAAAACATCGTCACATAACCGAAACCGGTCTCGCTATGATGTTTAACGCCCATGCACCATCCCTCTTTTGGGTTGATGCCTTCACTTCTGCCACTTACATCATAAACCGTTTACCAACCAAAATTCTTGAAAATAAATCTCCTTTTGAAGTCCTTTTCAAACATCCTCCTAATTACTCAAATTTACGAGTTTTTGGATGTCTTGTGTACCCATATCTTCGTGACGATACCAAAAATAAACTTTTACCAAGAAGCGCCCCATGTGTGTTCATGGTTATAGTCCAAGATACAAAGGTTTTCAATGCCTAGACACCACAACCGGCCGAACATATACCACCAGGCATGCTAAATTTGATGAAGACATTTTTCCATTTCACTCATCCGCCACACTTTCCGACGTATCTCTCATTCCCTTCACAAATTTTGAAGACACCCTTCCACCACCAACACAAAATACCAAAACACCACATCCATCACCAACCATACCCAATACCTCACCTCCACCTTGCACCTCCTGCCCCGCAGAATCTACCTCTTTCAGCCCAACTCCAAACGCTTCCTCATCTCAACTGACCCATACTTTTTCCAACCAAACAACTCCCTCCGGCCCATCTCAAACCGACACCACCAGCCCAATATCACAAATTAACAACCCACCCGAAAACCTCCTAAACCCAGACACAACCGACACCCAATCCGCATCTTCCACCACTCCACCATCTCCTCCTCATCAATCTTTATCGGACCTACAATCTACATCATCCCAACCACCATCGCCCACCATTCAAACCAACAATAACCATCCTATGACCACCCGATCCAAAGCCGACATTTTTAAACCAAAACACTTTGCCAACTTGGCTCAATTTTACAACCATCCTCTCCATCACTCTCTATTATCCACTCATTTTCCCAAAGGAATCAAAACCGCATCCAAAGATCCCAAATGGGTCCATGCTATGCACGAGGAACTTGATGCTTTACATTGAAATCATACTTGGCACCTTGTTCCACGTCCTTCTTCCTCAAACATCATCGGATCCAAATGGATTCATCTCATTAAACATAAAGTTGATGGTTCCATTGAGCGCTACAAAGCAAGTCTTGTGGCACAAGGTTTTAATCAAGTACCGGGACTAGATTTTTCTCATACCTTTAGTCCCGTTGTCAAGTCTTCCACCATTCGTGTCGTTCTTAGTCTTGTTACTATCAATAATGGAAACTTCGACAACTTGATGTAAACAATGCTTTTCTAAGTGGGAATCTTACCGAAACTGTTTTTATGGAACAACCACCAGGATTTGAGGACCCGAAATACCCCACTCAAGTGTGCAAACTCAATCGTGCCATTTATGGATTAAAACAAGCCCCACGTGCTTGGTTCCAACGATTAAGTTCTTTTCTTCAAATCGTGGGTTTCATATGTAGTCAAGCCGATCCCTCTTTGTTTATCTTTAGTCGTGATGGCATATTAATATATCTTCTCGTTTACGTGGATGACGTAATCATTATGGGCAATAATGAAAATTTTATCTCAACATTCACATCACGCCTTAACAAAGAATTCAAAATCAAGGACCTTGGACTTCTAAGTTTTTTCCTTGGCTTAGAGGTCACTCACACAAAAACAGGTTCATTCTTAAATCATTCCAAGTATGCCCATGATATTCTATCAAGGGCCGGTCTCCTTGATTCCAAGCCTGTCGCCACTCCCCTCACTCCCAAGGACATATTCAACTCCACCGGACAACCTTCCATTGATCCCACTCTTTATCGCTCTCTCCTTGGTGCTCTCCAATACCTTACCATTACCCGTCCCGATCTCTCCTTTGCCGTGAACCAAGCGAGTCAATACCTACAAAAACCAACCACCACCCACTTTCAACTTGTCAAACGAATTCTTCGTTATGTCAAGGGAACTTTATCATATGGTCTAACGTTTGATAGACCTCCTAACACTGTTTTATTAGGTTTTTCTGATGCAGATTGGGCACGTTGCATTGACACATGAAGATCCACCTATGGCTATTGCATTTATTTAGGTGGAAACTTGGTATCTTGGAGTGCAAAGAAACAACCGACGGTCTCCCGTTCAAGTTGTGAATTGGAATATAGAGCAATGGCAAACACGGCTCCAGAAATTATTTGGGTAACTCATCTACTTCGAGAGCTTCATGCCTTACCACCGGGATCTCCAACGCTATTTTGTGACAATAAAAGTGCTCTATTTTTTAAGCCAAAATCCAATCTCTCACAAAAGAGCCAAACACATAGATCTTGACTATCACTTTGTTCGAGAATTAGTAGCTGCAGGTCGCCTTCACACTCGTTTCATCTCAACGGACCAACAAGTCGCCGACATCTTTACGAAGTTTCGAGCAATGCTTCGTCTAGATCCTCCGCCTCGCATTGATGGGGGGTATTAGGCAATCCCACAAATGTTGCCCTCACATTAAGCATAGGATAAATTATAGCAATTGTAATTAAGTGTATTCTCTAAATATGTAAATAGGAGAAATTGTCCTCTCTAGTCTTTGTAACTTCTTGTGTATTTATAGGGGTTGTATGTGTAATGAAAAATCATTGAAGTTTTCCATTCTCTCAATAGTGTTAGAGGTGAGAAAGAGTGAATGTAACGATGTTAAGCAACCTAATGAGGTATATTATATATACTGATGTTGTAGAAGGTAGTTATGGGGAAATTTTTCTAATCAAACTGCATATGCACTGTACAACAGGATGTATTTATAAAGTACCTGAAGAGAGTTACGCATCCAAGATGTTTTGAGTTTCATGGTGTTAGACCAGCAAGATTGGAAATTGGGTGGGCGGCTATTGGTAATTACGTCAAATGTGGAGTTTTCGTAATGCGACAAATGGAGACATGGACAGGGATTACTGAAGGGACTTGGGGCACTGGTTCCCAACAGATCCAAAGAAAAACAAACTAACTTTGCTCTGGAAGAAATTTGCTGTTAGGCTTATATGCCCGAAGTCGAACATACACCGTGGCTGAGTTATTAAAGAAGCAAATCAGTTGGCAGGTATCAGAAAAAGAAATAGATGTTTTGATGCAAGTGTTTTGGCTATTAGTACTTTAGTCATGTTGAAGAGTTTGATTTACTTTTGTTTTTGAATTAAGTTGGGTATTGAATGTCTAGTATGAATATTGATGGAAGAGAAATGTTTATGTTACATTTTGGTAGTACCATGATGTGAATGGAACTAATTTCATGTTTTTATTATGCAAAGGTTCACATTGATGATCAACAATACTATTATGTGTCAAAATATAAGGCTGAGTTGTGTTTTAACTTTTAATAAACTCTTTATATATGTACAAAGGTGTTGAATAGTAGTAACATACATACTAATGTGGGGTAGGGTTCCAGCGTGAACAACCTCCCAAGAGTGAACTGCGTGAACAGATCTGGACCCTTGATTTCCTTTTTAGTTGTTAAGGGTAGGATTGTAATTATATAAAAAATTAGATTTAAATCATTATTTTAATAATTGAATTAAGTTACATCTTTCCTAATTTAAATTCATTATCCACGTTATGTTTTATTTATTAATAAGATAATTATCAAAACAAACAACAAATCACCATATTTCAATTTTAATTTTAATTTCAGATTTCATCACCAGAATTCAAATTTTGATTGTTAAGATCCACGTAACCTTCATATTTCAACGGTATACACATGTGTACTTGGATATACATAGAACAGTACACATGTGTACTCAGCATCGTACATATGTGTAATTAGCTACATAATACATACATAGAAACAATACCTGTAAAACTATTTTATCTTTAACAAATTACAAGTTCCATAATGTTTTCCAAACCAAACAAAAAAAACATATAATTACAAGTTCAAGTTTCGTAGAAACAATAAACCCAACATAATCGAAAAAACAAAAAAACATAATCTTTTACTACTATTCGCCACGTTGTATGCTGAATCATCCTTATCGACCAAGCAAACAAACATATGTGAATCATCCTTATCGACCTCATACGTGAATCATCCTTATCGACCTTCCATCACCACTTTTCTCGTTAACGACATCTCCTATAATAGCACAAAAAAACTCAGCAACTAATACTTTGTATAATTCACAAGTGTACATCAACAACCTTAGACATTCAATACACACAAAACTCTGAGATATCATAAAAACAGACGCTATGCACATGTGTACATCGCGTTAAAATCAGAATACATATGTGTACATCGCATTAAAAACAGAGCAAAATCAGAATACACATGTGTACATCGCGTTAAAACCAGTGCAAAATCAGAATACACATGTGTGCATCGCATTAAAAACAGAGCAAAATCAGAATACACATGTGTACAAGCCTCTATGAGTACGAATCACTCAAATAATTCAAAATTTTCATCTCTGCGACTCAAATAATTCAAAATATTATTATAAAGTGAACCTCTACGGTGCGAATCACTCGAATTAATCAAAAATATTATTATTACAAAGTGAACCTCTACTGTGCGAATCACTCAAATGAATCAAAATATTATTACAAAGTGAACCTGCGAATCTCTCAAATAATTCGAATTTTATCAGAAACAGAACGTGGATCACTCAAATAATTCAAAGTTGTAAAAAAAAACTGAACCAAAATTTCATCATCCACAAGCGAGAATCAATCAAATAATTCAAAATTTCATCATAAACTAACATAATAGAAGCATTAAACAACAGTTTTAGACAAAATAAACATGTGAAAGTGATTTAACAATTAAAATTTTGTGAATGAAAGAAAAAAACTAAATCAAAATCTTCTCTGGCAATGATAGGGCAAAAATCAAATATATATATTGGCTCAATATAAGACAGTGGATCAACTGGACATACTTTTAAAGGCTATAGATAATAATTATTTGCAAATTGATGCCTTAAAAACCACAAAGCTTTGTATAATCAACAGTGACAAAAACAATCTTTAATTATTATTCTTGAAGCAACAATCTTTTTTTATACAGATTATCAAAACTCACAAGTTTCTCATGAATGATAAGATTTTTACAATTCGACTCACTATTCCCCACATATGATTTAGGGCAAAACAAAACTAGGAAATCATGCGTATGAATGGTAAGAATGCAATTCACCAATTAAAAACTAATTAAGACAAACCAAAACTGAAATGGTAGCATAAACAAAGAAATTAGAAAAAAACTTAAACATGCATATTATGAACAAAATCGAATGAAGATCGGTGAGTAATGGAGATAATTCGAGAACCTGAATGAAGATCGGTCGGCGATAAACACCACATCGCCGGCGATAAACATCACATCACCGGCGATAAACATCTGATCGGCGGCACTCTGTTTCATCATCGAGATGGAGAGACAAAAAAAATGGATCAATCGGTCGTGGTTTGGGTGTGTGGGGGTGCGACCGGATATCGGGGTGATGAAGGTGGCCGGCGTTGCTCCGGTTGCCGAAGCCAGAGAAGAGAACGAGGGAGAGAGCAGGGGTCGGCTGGGAGTTTTTGGGTAGGGTTTTATCAAATAATGAAGATGATAGTGTTTACTTGATTTATGAGAGAACAGGATTTATGCAAATCAATTTAAGATGGAAATTACACATATACCCTTTTTGTATTTAATTAAATGGAAAAAATTAACCAAATAATTACCATCATGCCACTCACTTTAATCTCAAGATCATAAAAATCAAGGGCCCAGATCAGTTCACGCTTGGGATTTTGTTCACGTTTGAACCTAATCCTACTAATGTGTACAGATAATGACACAAATGTGTAATGTTATATTTACACCTGATTTCATATTTTTATTATGCTAATGTTTACTTTCCTTATCTACAATAATATTATTTGTCAAAATACCGGAAGCGTTGAGTTTTAATAAACTATTGATATAGATATGTAGAAAGGTGTTAATGTGAATTAAATTTATATTAAGAAGCAAGTTGTCTTTGTGTGATGTTTTTACTGTAGAGGTTGTACGGTTCTTTATGCATAGTGTAAAAGCTCTATTCTTAACCTATGTGGGTCAAGGCAAGGGCAAAACTACAAGCTTTGAATTGGAACATTTGTTGTGGCTTTAACCTGTGTAGAGTAGGATGTTGATCAATTTCTTTGTGTTTTGGTCTCTAATTCTTCTGGTTTCTATATTTAGTGTATGCTTGTCCCTGCTAGCTTTGATGAATAAAAGATTGTTGGAAAAATAGGTGAAAATAGCATTTTTCACAAATATAGGAAAATGATTTTTTCCTATTTTGGACTAGAAATAAATATAATAAAATGAGCGGGTTTTATATATTTATTTGTGGGTTTGTGTTCTATGTTGGAAGAGCTTCGCAACGAACTAAACCACGTCCAAAACGGAGCTAAGATGAATGAGATATCGATGCTCAAAGTTGGGTGTTTGGAACATTCAATGCTGAAACAAAAGGGAAAGTAGCACCTTGTCCCACATCGGATGAGAGATGGAACTTAAAGGGGTATTTAAGTGGGAACTCTCCATCCTTATTGTTTCATGGAAGCACACACTAGTGTCCTCGCGAAGGGTGCGGAGCACCCTAACTCGCACGCGCACGCGCTCGCGCGGGCGATGAGGCGCAATGTGGCGCTTTGATGGCGCACTTTGCACTTCGCCGCGAGCCGCTTGAGAGCCGCCTTTGTATTTTTGACCTCGTGCGCGTAGTGGAGCACAAGGGTTGCAAGGACCAAGTGGTAGGTGATGCGGCGCATGACGTGGCAGTCATGCGCATGCGCGCGCGAGTACACATGGCACGGAGGCGCGCGGTTGCGCGCATGGTGCATGGGTCCTGCTGTGTCGTGCGCGGCGCACCAGAGTGAGCCAATACGGCGCGACTGTGTGGCGCGCTCGTATAGCCTCACAGGTGACGTGGCGTACACGCGCATGGACTTGAGCCAAGAGGACGCACCGTGCGTGGTGACATGGCGCATACGCGCATGGCAGTGAGCCAAGAGGACGCACCGCGCATGGGCATGCACACCTGGGCGCGCGCGCGCGCGTAGAAGCTTCCAGCATTGAATGACAGTGCAGTTTCAGTCCAGCTTCGTAACTGACGAGTTAATAAGCTTTGACTGAGAATTAAATGACGTATTAAATTGCATTGAAGACGTTTAATGCAATTTAAACCTCTCATTTAATTCGTTTTTGGCTGTTTCAAACCGGGAGCTGTATAAATACAGCTCCATACCCTGCTGAAGAATATACCAGCAACACCAGCATATGCATACGATTCTCTACAACTTTCTGATCTTCTTCCTGCTCGCTTCAAGGTAGCCTTCGGGTTCTAGGTCTTCTCCGGCAGTACTACTGCTCCGGCTGTTGTACCCTGGGAAACAAAACGAGTACTCCTGGGAGACTCGGAATTTGTTTTAAGGGAAGCGTGTTGAACACGTGCCTCAGTCAATTCTGCTTCTACCCCTTTCTTGTATTTGGTTATTTTTCAGTTGTATTTGTATTTGTAATTTTGTCTTTCTAATTTCTGTTTGTAATCAGTATTAATAATATTTGTTATTTTTATTTATTTACACGAACGGTTCCTACAATCTTAAAACAAATTTTTAAACACCGTTCGTGTAATCAAAACCATTCTGTTAAGTGATTCAAACCAGTTTTGTTTTCACTCAGTTTGTGTTTAAAAACAGATTTTTTTTGGTTCTCATCTTCAAAGGGGCGACTTTGGTTGAAAACCTTTCTGGTTACTTTCAGTTTTTTGTCCTAAAATTGCTAAAAACTTTCTGATTTGGTCTTCAAAGTTGGACTTAGAAGCCAATCAGTAAGTTCTAAATTTATAAAAATTCTGTTTTTGGTCTTCAAAGTTGGACTTAGAAGCCGAAACGGTAATTTTGTGGTAAAATTAAAATTGAATAGTTTACTTCTGATTTTTGCGTAAATCAGAATTTTTTAAACTTTAACATTTTAATTTTCAGCATGTCGACCGAGAATGTCAACGTTAACAACACCACAAATGTTGTGACGGGAACCCCTTTTAACGCCACCACTGTGGGAGCGTCCACAGTGGCCAATCACGCTGAACGACCGGAGAAGTTCTCGGGTCTACACTTCAAAAGGTGGTAGCAGAAGATGTTCTTCTACCTGACCACCATGAACCTTGCGAGGTTCTTGACGGAAACCGCTCCCCAACCTGTGGAAGGGGAGACCGACGCACAAAGACAGTGCGCGGTAGATGCGTGGAAGCATTCGGATTTCATATGTCGTGGCTATGTGTTAAACGGCCTAGCGGATGCGTTGTATAATGTGTACTACAACGTCAAGACTTCCAAAGAACTTTGGGATGCCTTGGACAAGAAGTACAAAACGGAGGATGCTGGCACAAAGAAATTTGTGGTAGCCCGTTTTTTGGATTTCAAAATGGTTGATTCTAAAAGTGTTATGAATCAAGTCCAAGAATTCTAAATTATACTACATGACATCTTTGCGGAAGGCATGACACTTAGCGAGACATTCCAAGTGGCTGCGTTGATTGAAAAGTTACCTCCTGGTTGGGTGGATTTTAAGAATTATCTTAAACACAAACGAAAGGAGATGACTTTAGAGGACCTTATTGTTCGTCTTCGGATAGAAGAGGGCAATAGAATTGCCCTAAAAGGCAGCCAAGCGCAACCTTCTGCGAGCGCAAACGTGGTTGAGCTTGGGCAATCCTCTAAGGGCGCGAAGGGTAAGGGGAAAAAGGACAAAGAGAAAGCAAAGGCTAGCAAACTTGGACCGAAGAAAGGGGTTGCGAAAAAGAAACCTCCAACGTTCCAAGGGACTTGTTACAACTGTGACGAGCCGGGGCATCGGGCTAACCAATGCAAGAAACCAAAGCGTGAGCGTGCGCACATGGTGGATGAAGACGGAATGCCTTTGGTGGCAATGATTTCCGACAAAACCGCAATGTTGGATGAGGTCAATGCTGTGACCAACACTCCAAAAGGGTGGTGGATTGATACGGGAGCAACCCGTCATGTGTGCCCAGACAGGAGCCTCTTTACCACCTTCAAGGAGCTTGCGGGAGATGAAAAGCTGTACATGGGAAATGCAGCCACCGCGGACATCAAGGGTGAAGGAACGGTGATTTTGAAGTGGACTTCAGGGAAGGAGCTCACTTTAAGCAACGTGTTATATGTTCCAGACTTGCGCAAGAGCCTAGTCTCGGGATGGTTGCTTAATAAGTTTGGATTTCGTTTAGTTTTTGAGAGCGATCAATTTGTACTTACTAAACGAGGAATGTATGTAGGCAAGGGCTATGCCCAAAATGGTATGTTTAAATTGAATGTAATGGCAGTCAAGAAGAACATGAATAAAATTGCTACTACTTCTACTTATATGCTTGAGTTTTCTGATTCGAATAAATGGCATGGTAGATTAGGTCACGTAAATTTTAATTCAATACGCCGTTTAATCAATTTAAATTGTATACCAACATTCCATATTGATTCACACTATAAATGTGAAACATGCGTTGAATCCAAACTTACAAGAACATCATCGAAATCGGTTGAACGAATAACCGAACCCCTTGATTTAATTCACACTGATATTTGTGATTTAAAAGCGGTACCCACAAGAGGTGGAAATAAGTACTTCATCACGTTTATTGATGATAGTACTAAATATTGCTATGTATATTTACTAAAAAGTAAAGATGAAGCAATAAGTAAATTTATCTTGTATAAGAATGAAGTTGAGAATCAACTTCAAAAGAAGATAAAAGCTTTGCGAAGCGACCGAGGAGGCGAATATGTTGCACCTTTTGCCGATTTATGCGCAAAAAGTGGCATTGTACATGAGTGTACACCTCCTTATTCTCCACAATCAAATGGCGTGGCGGAACGAAAGAACCGCACATTGAAAGAAATGATGAACGCCATGTTGATAAGTTCTGGGATGAGCCAGGAAATGTGGGGGGAGGCCATTCTCTCGGCCAATTATCTTTTGAACAAGATACCATTGAAAAAGAGAGACGAGACTCCATATGAGTTATGGAAAAAGAAAAAGCCTTCATATAAATACTTGAAAGTGTGGGGGTGCCTAGCAAAGGTGATTGTACCACCTCCTAAGGCTCTTAGGATAGGACCCAAAACTGTTGATTGCATATTTATTGGGTATGCGCATCAAAGTAGTGCACATCGCTTTCTTGTACATGAGTCCAAGAATCCTGATGTACACGTAAACACTATCATGGAGGTGAATCCTAACGTTGTGTCTTACTTTGAAAATGTGTTTCCTTTGAGAAGACAAACACATGCAACGTCATCAACACCTAATTTTGAAGTAGGTGAAACCTCATCTAGACGAGTTGATGAGGTAGTTCATGATAAGACACATGAACAACCTGAGGTTGAAGAAAGTGACCGTAGGCGAAGCAAAAGGCCAAGGGTTGAAAAATCCTTCGGTCCAGACTTCGTTAGCTATATGGTTGAGGGCGAGCCCAATACATATCGCGAAGCGGTTTCTTCTTCAGAAGGACCTCAATGGAAAGAAGCAATAAGAAATGAAATAGATTCTATATTGCAAAATCATACTTGGGAGTTAGTAGATCTTCCACCTGGTTGCAAACCACTTGGATATCGTTGGATATTCAAAAGGAAGATGAAAACTGTTGGAAGTATTGATAAATACAAGGCTAGGTTGGTGATTAAAGGATTTAGACAAAAGGAAGGTCTAGATTACTTTGATACCTACTCGCCTGTGACGAGCATAACCTCGATTAGATTGGTTCTTGCTATAGCGGCTTTAAGAAATTTGGAAGTTCACCAAATGGATGTTAAAACCGCATTTCTAAATGGTGATTTAGAAGAAGAGATTTACATGGAGCAACCTGAAGGTTTCTCCGCCCCAGGTCAAGAGGGTAAAGTATGTAAACTCGTCAAGTATTTGTATGGCTTGAAGCAAGCACCAAAACAATGGCACCAAAAGTTTGATCATGTCATGATTGACAATGGTTTCAAAATAAATGAGTGCGACAAATGTGTTTATTTCAAAGACACAAATGAAGGTTATGTGATTTTATGCCTTTATGTAGACGATATGCTTATCATTGGGAGTAATGATAAAATTATCAAATCTACTAAAAGCATGTTAAAAGCGAGATTTGACATGAAAGACATGGGTTTAGCGGATGTGATTCTTGGAGTAAAGATCATAAGAACCCAAGAAGGTCTTGTGTTAAGTCAATCTCACTATGTCGATAAAATTCTTGAAAAATTCAACTCAGGAGATACGAGTGTAGCTCGAACCCCAGTTGATACCTCCCAACATCTCAAGAAGAATAAAGGAGATGGAGTTGCTCAGTTAGAGTATTCAAGAATTATTGGCAGTCTAATGTATCTAATGACATGTACTAGACCTGACTTGGCTTACGCGGTGAGTAGGCTAAGTAGATACACCAGCAATCCGTGCGCGGATCATTGGAAAGCTATCACGAGGGTGCTTAAATACATAAGATACACAAGAGATTATGGACTGCATTATACCCGACAACCAGCAGTGATCGAAGGATACACTGATGCAAACTGGATATCGGATAATAAAGATTCCAAATCAACAAGTGGTTACGTGTTTACACTTGGAGGAGCTGCTATTGCTTGGAAGTCTTCTAAGCAAACGGTCATAGCAAGATCCACAATGGAATCTGAATTTATCGCCTTGGATAAGTCAGGCGAGGAGGCGGAATGGCTACGTCAATTCGTGGAATATATTCCAAGATGGCCAAAGCCTTTGCCAGCCATATGTGTACAATGTGATAGCCAATCAGCGATTGGTAGAGCTCAAAGCTTGATGTACAATGGCAGATCAAGGCATATGCGACGTAGACATAACACGATACGACAACTACTCTCAACGGGTGTTATCACAATTGATTATGTGAGATCAACGGATAACATTGCGGACCCGTTAACAAAAGGCTTAAGCAGAGAGTTAGTGGAAACGTCGTCAAGAGGAATGGGACTAAAGCCCATGGTAAATGGGAATATGAGGGAAACCTAACTTAGTTGACTGGAGATCCTAATATCTAAGTTCAATAGGACAACTTAATCATATTACCAAACGGAGTCACTGTGGGGGAGTACCCCATGTTGGTGCATTGAATGTCTGTTGATTACATCTTAATCAAGTCTTGTGTCTAGATAGGTTGAATGAACACACAATAGGGTTTAAATTAGGGTTTTATATGTTTAAACTTGTAGATTTCGCTTGAAAGTGATTATGTATGGTTCAAGCGAAATCAACATAGGAGATTTAGCTTGAAATGATTCAAGCGAAATCAACAACTGAAGATTTCGCTTGAAATGGGCTCAAGCGAAATCAACAGGGCTATATATAGTTGTTGTGTGGTTCATTTGTAGAGGTCTTGGTCATTGTATGTGAGACGAAGTGCCTTCTTTCTACTCATTTCTTTTTATACTTTTCTGATCTGAACGAGTTCCAACGGTCGAAATGGTCTGATTTTCGAGTATATTGTGGAAAACATAGTTTTAACAAAGCCTACAAAGATTCGGATTAAAATTCAGATTAAAACTTGTGAAAAATGTACTAAAACCAGATTTCGCTTGAAAGTGTTCGAAGTTAAAAGTCAATTTCGCTTGAAAATCAAAGGATTTCGCTTGACAAGTTCAAGCGAAATTGATTGGCTGTTGATTTCGCTTGTAATAGAACTGGTCTTAGATTTCGCTTGAACAGTTCAAGCGAAATTGATTTACTGGATTTCGCTTGAAACACTTGGCAGATTTCGCTTGAATATCTTGGACAGTACAAGCGAAATAGTAGATTTCGCTTGAAAATAGTTTGGATCAAATTTCGCTTGAGTGTATTTTTGAGATTTCGCTTGAACAGTTTAAAGTGGTGATTTCGCTTGAAGTAATTTCACTTCAAGGAATTTCGCTTGAACTTGCTGATTTTTCAAAACCTAAAAATTTTCTAAGTGTTTGCTGATTTTGTAGGAACATTCACGATGGATGATATTTTCATGAACCCATTCAGCGATATGTACGCGTTCGCTGGAGATTCCGGAAACAATGATACTTCGTCAAGCAATGTGAATGAGAATCCTCCAAAAGAAAAGAAAAAGGAAGCTTGGGAATCGGAAAGTGCCTTCGGAACGTTCAATAAACCTCCAAAGCTAATGGCTATTGAGGAATACAGTCGGTGGTCAAGAAAATTTGAGGACTGGTTGATGGCATTCGCATTTCCTAGCTGGAAAAGTCTGAAAAACGGTTATGCCAATGGAAACAAACATGGTGAAACTTTAAGAACAGCTGAGGAGATTGATTCGTTTGTAGCTGAACAAAAGTGTGTCGCATTGTTATTTCAATCTGTCCGAGAAGATATAATTTCATTGATCGATTATTCAAATGCAAAAGATCTTTGGGCAAAGTTAGAAAAGAAATGTTTAGGAAGTACTGAAATCGTGAAAAACAAAAAGAAACTTCTTAGAAAAGAGTTTGATATGTTTGGTTGTCTTAAGAATGAGTCAGTGTGTAAAATGATAGAAAGGTTCGGTCATCTGAAGTTGGAATTATCAAGACATGATATCAATTATTCTGATGAAGAACTTGTTGACAAACTGTTCGATTCATTACCAGACGAGATGGATTGGAGATATTATGCACTGATGTTGAAGAATACTATTGTTCCTGAAATGTTGAAACCAGATTTGGTGATTGAGAGACTTGAAAGTCATGAACTGGAATTGAAAAAGACGTACAAAGTCAATCACTCATCTTATCAACAAAATGTGGATTTGTATTATCCAAAGAGCATGATGCCAAAAGCAACTTCTCCAAAGACTGCGTTTTCTGCTGAGAATGTGTTCACAGCAAATAAAGAAAGTCAAAGTGGTCAAAGCAGTGGAAGTCACAGTGGTTATCACAGTGGATCTTCATCATCTGGAAATCATCCAGATGCAAAGAATCGTTTTCAATGCAACATTGCAATAGACTTGAAGAATGCTCAAAATTTTGACGAGGAGTCGGCCAAGCAGCAGATGATCTTCCTAGCATCAGTGTTGGAATCGTATGAAGGGTTAGTAGCTGGGAAGATAGGCAACACAAATCTGACGAAAGAAGATTACGATCAGATTGATCCGGAGGAAATGGAACTGATCGATATTCGTTGGGCTATGGCAAGTGCTGTTCGTCGAGCACAAAGATTCATGGAAATTACCGGCAGGAAGACAATTGGTGGTCCATCTACTAAGCTGGGGTTCGATAAATCGAAGGTGACTTGTTTCAAGTGTAAGTAGAAGGGTCACTTCAAACGAGAATGCCGAAACGCTTATGCTGATGAGTCGGAGAATCCTTTCAGAGATGATTACTACAAGAAGGCGATTTATCACCAGAATAAATCCGAGCCGCCTAGATTGAAGCAGGTTGAAGACAATAAAGAGAAATCTAGAGCTCTTGCTGTGATTTATGATGATGAGGGTTATGATTAGAGTCAAGAGGTTCTACCAGAAGAAGATGCGGTTGGTTACGCATTCATGGCGAAAAATGATGATCCTATTCCGTGGAAAGATGATCGAACTGAAGAGCAAAAATATCAATACAGAAAAATGATTGCTGAAAACAAGATAATTAGTATATCTCGTATTTATCTGGATGCAAGGAGAGCAAATAGATGGGATCCGGACAGAGAGTGTTATCTTGATGAGTATGGAAATATTGCGATCGATGATAGTACGCTTGATATCGAAGCTATAATCCAGCAGTACAAAGATGAGGATGAGTATTGGCAACACAAATGGTGGGGAACACCAACAGAGAAAATGAAAGAAGAAGAGAAAGAGAAAGAAGAGAAAGCGAAGAAAGAGAAAGATGAGAAAGAGAAGAAGGAGAAAGAAGAGATCGAGAAAGCAAAGAAGATTGATACTGGAATTATTGACACAACGCAGGAGTTGACTGAAGAGAATCTTGGAAGGATGGCTGACAAAGTGCTAGCTGCTAAGGCACTTGAGGTAGACTCTAACTCCGTGTCTGAGTCAAAAAGCCAGGTCAGTTCAAACGTGTCAACAAATGCGTCAGGTAAGAAAATTGATGGAAATGCTGATTGCAAAAATTGCAACAAAGAGTGCAAATTTTGTAGCAAAGTCACGTATCTCAACGGTAAGAAAGTTGAAGATCTGACAGCAAAGGTCAGAAGCGTTGAGAATCAGATTCTTGATCGTGACAAAATGGTTAAAGTTTCAACTGAACGGATAAGAGAATTAACTAGTCAAATTGAAAATGATAAAATTGATCATGATAAAGTTAAAAATGAAAATGAAAAGTTGATTCTTGAAAACCGTCAGATTTCTGAAAAGTTTGAAAAACTCAAAAGCACAATGAAAGATTGTGATGATCGAAATGGTAAAACTTTTAAAGAAAATGAACATCTAAAAGCAGTGCTTAGAGTAAAAGAAGAATCAATCAACCAACAACTGGATGAAATCGCTAAACTAAAACTTAAATTTCAAGAGGCTGAAATTGAAAACGAGCGAATCCAGTTGAAGCTTAACAGTTACAGCTCTGCAAGCTTTGTTTTGCAACACATTATTCCTAAACCCATCGGGAAAGACAAAGCGGGCGAAGATGTGTATTGTGATGGAACTGGGGTGGGGTTTCATCAAATTCCACCACCTGTTCTTGATAACTACACGAAAAAGCAATCTGGGTTGGTTGAAATTGAGGAAGAAAAAGAAGTTAAACTTCCGGAAAACATTGATGTTACTTTTACATCATCTGATGATAGTGTTCAGACAGAGATTGTTAAGAGCACAGCTGAAAGTGTTTTGATGTCTGATTCAACTGAAGATGATGGGTGTTTCTTGGACAAATACATTCAGAAACCAAAGTCCAAAAACAACTTAAGTGATGAACCGGGTCTTGTGATGTACAAGATGGCTGGATCTGATAAGTTGTATTCGGATTCTGAGTTTCCAATTGAGAATGTTAATGTGAAAAAGTTGACAAATGTGTTCAAATTGATTGAAGTTGAGTTGTCAGAAGTGAACAGTTTGAGTCAAACAAAAAGGAAAATGAATTTTGAGAAAGATAAAGCTTATTACAAAAAGCCTGTTGTTCCACCACGTTTTTATAATAACAATCGAAACAATTGGTCGGGTGGTTATCAGGTTGGTAATAGTTATCAGAAGAAGAGTTTTCAAAACAAAAGATTTGCAGTAAAAAAGGTGTTTGTGAACGGTTCAAGTTCACTTTCTGATGAGGAAAATGAAATTTTTTCAAAATCAAATAAAGAGTTCTTTGAGAAGAGGGTCTCACAACCTCAGTCTGAAGGCATAAGTCGAGTTGTTGATACTCGTACATGTTTTAGATGTAACAAAGTTGGTCACATTGCAAGAAATTGCACCAACTCCAAGCCTAAGACTGAAGTTGTTGACAGACAAAAGAAGAAAGTTGATGT
This sequence comes from Helianthus tuberosus, assembly GCA_030545235.1. NCBI lineage: Eukaryota > Viridiplantae > Streptophyta > Magnoliopsida > Asterales > Asteraceae > Helianthus > Helianthus tuberosus. The sequence goes on from JARYGA010005049.1 coordinate 621,716, forward strand.
GAAGGGTAAAGCACCAATCATTGTTGAGAAAAAAAATGAGAAAAATGACAACATCAAAATGAAAAATGAACCTGTAAAGAAAGTGGTAACTAAAAGCGACAAGTTTTATAAAAGGGTTACTTTATCTCAACAAGTTTGGAAACCAAAAACTGAAATGAAAATTTCAACTTCTGAAGTGAAAAAGGCTGAAGAATCAATTTCGGTTGATTATGATGCAAATTTTCCACCTTTGAAGGCTGAAATTTTCAAAATTCAAATTGCTAGAGTCAAGGTTACACCTAAGGCTGATGAGGCCTGGGTGGACACCATGTTCGAATAAGCAGTTTGAATTGCCGGAGCTTCCTGGATCGCGAAGCATGAATCGGCATCTTTATTGTAGTTGGTTAATTTGAAGTTTGTTTTTGTGCAGGATCTTCCACAACTTGTATCCAGATGGATCATGGATAGTGGAGCATCTCGACATATGACAGGGAAGACTACATTGCTGTATGATGTGAGAAACATTAATGGTGGTTATGTAGGTTTTGCTGGTCATGAAGGTGGTCGAATTATTGGTGAAGGAACGTTATCCAATGGGATTGTAACGTTTGAGAGAGTTAACTACATCACTGAGCTGGAGAACAATCTACTTAGTATCTCGCAGATTTGTGACAATATGTATACTACTCATTTCACGAACAAAGAATGTTTGATATTGAAACCTGGATTTGTTATTCCTGAAGAATGGATTATCATGCGGGCACCTAGAGTGAATGATTTATATGTGTTAGATATGAGTGTAGCAACTACAACTACTGGTCAAGCACATTGTTTTGTGTCTAGAGCAACTGAGAAAGAATCAAGATTGTGGCACCGAAAGATGGGGCATATACATCTTAGAAAAATGAATCACTTGGTGCACAATGATTTGGTTTTGGGTGTTAATATCAAAGGTTTTCATCTGGAAGGGGAGTGCATTAGCTGCATCAAAGGCAAGCAGAAGAAAAAGTCACACCCTACAAAGCAAGTCAATTCAGTTTCGAGACCTCTGGAACGACTTCACATGGATTTGTTTGGTCCAGTGAATGTCAAAAGCATTACAGGAGATTACTACTGTTTGGTCGTTACTGATGATTATTCCAGATTTTCGTGGGTTTCTTTCTTGAAGACGAAAGATGAAACATTTGACAGTTTGATGGGGCTGTTCAGGAAAATTGAGAATCTGTACCAAAGGCGTATCAAAAGAATTCGTAGTGATAATGGTACTGAATTCAAGAACAGCAAAATGGAAGAATTTTGTGATGAAAGAGGTATTTTGCATGAGTTTAGTGCTCCGTATACTCCGCAACAGAATGGAGTCGCAGAACGCAAAAACCGGACACTATTCGAGATGGCTAGAACTATGCTTGCAGATTCAAAGTTACCGATTAATTTTTGGGCTGAAGCTGTTTCCACCGCATGTTATACGCTCAACAGGGTTCTCACTGTCAAGAAGTTCAACAAAACATGTTTTGAGCTAATCAATAATCGCAAACCGAATTTGAAGTATCTAGAACCGTTTGGGTCACCCTGTACGGTTATAGAGCCTCATGGAAAGTTTGGTCCGAAGAGCATTGAGGGAATTTTTGTTGGTTATGCAAATCCGATGCGACGTGTCTTCGTTCCAAGTGAGAAGCGGATTATTGAAGCTGCAAATGTTGAATGTCAAGGTTATACTATGCCGCCGCAGAATCCTGGTGATTCATGGCGTTATCATTATGACAAACTGTGGGATTCGTTTGACATGAGAGAAGAATCAGAGGATAATGAAGATTTCTTTGATGAGTTGGATATTTTGCGTGAATATGAGTCACAGCTAAGGTTCCCAGCTGAGTATTCTAGAAGACCACAGAAAACTTCAAATGATGATGAAGCAGGTCCGAGTAATGCTGGTGAACATGATGATGTCCAACAGAATGAAGTTGCTCAGAATAATCAGTCGGTTCAGAATGATAATCTAGAAGCTGAAAACATGCCAGTATTTGATCATGGTGATTTAGATTCTGAGGGGGAGCAAATTCAGATTTCAAGTCAAACAAACCAAGTTGGTGAACAAGATGCAAAACAGAATGTTACTAATCTGGAGGGAAATGTAGATGTTCCAAGTGAAGTGATGCCGCGAACTTTTTCATATCATCCAGAGGAGTTGATCATAGGAGAATTGCAGACAGGCGTTCGCACTCGAAGACAGATTGATAAAGGGCTTACATGTTTTTATACAAAAGTTGCTCCTTTGCAAACTGAATTTTCATTGAGTTGTTTTATCTCGCAGGTTGAACCAAGAACTTACAAAGAGGCGCTTACTGAAGACTCTTGGGTCAATGCAATGCAGGAGGAACTTAGTCAATTCGAGAAATTGGGAGTGTGGAAGTTAGTTGATTTGCCGGATGGTCAGAGAAAGATTAACACCAAGTGGGTGTTCAAGTGCAAGAGGGACGATAGAGGAGTTGTTGTAAGGAATAAAGCTCGACTCGTTGTTCAGGGTTTTAGTCAACAGGAGGGAATTGATTTTACCGAAGTCTATGCTCCTGTAGCACGACTAGAGGCAATCAGAATTTTCCTAGCATTTGCGTCTTGGAAGAATTTCAAAGTTTATCAGTTGGATGTTAAATCGGCGTTTCTTTATGGGAAGGTTAAAGAGGAGGTTTATGTTGGTCAGCCACCGGGCTTCACCGATCCAATCCACCAAAACAAGGTCTACTTATTGGACAAAGCGCTGTATGGTTTACACCAGGCCCCGAGAGCCTGGTACGAGACTTTGTCTCAACACCTACTAGCCAACAAGTTCATTCGTGGAAAAGTGGATGCCACTCTCTTCACTAAAGAGGTCGATGGTCATCTTCTGATAGTTCAGATTTATGTGGACGATATAATTTTTGGGTCGACAAATGAAAATCTATGCAAAGATTTTGAATCAGTGATGAAGCAAAAGTTTGAAATGTCATCAATGGGGGAGATGAAATTCTTTCTGGGTTTACAAGTTGAACAACTTCCTGAGGGAATTTTCATTCATCAGTCAAAGTATGTTCATGATATTCTAGAGAAATTTGGGATGTCAAGTTCTACTCCAGCTGCTACCCCACTTGCAACAAATCATGGGATTCACCCAGATCTCACCGGAGACAGGGCTGATGAAACGTTTTACCGATCCATGATAGGTTCTTTAATGTACCTAACTGCTTCACGTCCTGATATCATGTACCCAACGTGCCTCGCAGCAAGATTTCAGTCTAACCCGAGAGCATCGCATTTGATTATTGTGAAGAGAATATTGCGCTACCTGAAAGGAACTCCTTAATTGGGGTTGTGGTATCCTAGAAAAGGCAACTTTACGCTCGAAGGGTATTCCGATTCGGATTTCGGATGCTGCAAAGTCAATTCAAAATCAACAACTGCAGGATGCCAGTTCTTTGGTCTAGATTGGTTACCTGGCAGTGTAAGAAACAAACGTCTGTGGCATTATCTACTTGTGAAGCGGAGTATGTTTCTGCTAGCAGTTGCTGCTCTCAGATCTTGTGGATACAGCAACAGATGCGCGACTACGGTTTGCAGTTTCTTAACACACCTCTTTTTGTTGATAATGAGGCCGCTATAAATATAACAAAGAATCCAGTACATCACGCTAAAACTAAACACATAGAAATTCGTCATCACTTTATTCGTGATTGTTTTGAGAAAAAGTTGATACGAATTGAGAAAATCCACACTGACGAACAGAAAGCTGATTTACATACCAAAGCTTTTGATAAAAATCGGTTTAAATATTTGTTAAAACTGAACGGTATGAAGCTTCTTTCGGTGTCGGATGGAATTGTGGGCGTTGATGAAAGTACTGTTGCGGATGAAGACGAGAAACAATCTGCAATGGTTTGTCGATTTTTTACTTGTTTTGGTATTTAGGGGGAGTAGATATTTGTATATAGTTTATATTTTCAGAAAATACAAAAACAGTAAAAAAATGCAAAAATACAAAAACATGATAAAATCTGAAAAAGAGCTTGTGTATATAGGGAAAATGATAGTACATCGGCTAGATGATTACAGTATGCTAAAGATTTGTAAAGTATAAATGAGTTAAACAGTCTCACTGATGATGTGTTGATAGGTTTTCGCACATTTAGTAGATTTATTCGGGATATAAACCTAAATTTTCAAACTTGTGAAATTCGTGGGAAACACTACTTGGATATATAGGTAACCCCTGAAATCTCGTTTGAAAGGTCTCATAATCTGATATACTAGGTCTTTATACTCAATGATGTCTGGGGTATTATTCCAGGACTTCTGCTGAACGGTAGTTCTGACCTAGTCCTTGGCTAATACTTTCTGCAATGCTTGAAACATAGCATTAAACCCTCAGCATGCTGATGAAACAATAAAATTGATAGTCGCTGCTGTTGTAAGCAAAAAGATCCTCTAAAGGGGACATACCGTAAAGTCGAAGCTGATATCTCTCTGCGTATACGGAAGTATCGACCTGAGATCCCTCGGCCCTCGCATACCTAATTTATATACAGATATCAGTGTAGTATACTCACCTGTAAGACTGATTATTGGGATTCTGGATACGGGAGTATATTCAAGAGGTGGGACACATGAATGAGCTAAGTTCATAATTCATCTAATTCGTATCCTGAGTAAATTGAAATTTGTGTGGGAATTTAAGATGGATCAGTATATCGACAATCGATGTGAATTGTTTAGGTCTGAGTATGAAATGAAGCTTAACGGTACTTGTGATTTGTCTGAAAGCTGATATGATTTCCTAACACGCTCGCAAAAATATGTTTGTAAATAGTTTACTTTGTTTACTTTCTGCAATTTAAGTTTTCTGTATTTCATTTCTTAGTTTAGAACACTTTGATAAAATCCAAAAAGATTTTATTTCTGCTTTATTTTCTGACAAACCAAAGTAGAGAGTTGATTGTTGGATTCTCAGTTGATTGAAGCAGATGCAGGAGATTCTGAACTGAAGAATGAGGAGAGCTTATCTTTGATGAAGTTTGATTTGTTTGAAAAGTAAAAAACAAGTTCATTAATTTGATACTTGTTATTTTCAGATATGTGTAAATTGGTTGAAAAATGTTGTTAAAATCAGTATTGATTCGTCAAAAGATCAACCAAGGTCATTAATTTGGACTTGGTAGATTAATCAAGTGATCAGGGTCATTAACTTGGATCTGAATACTTGAGTGGATTATTAAAACTGATTGTGTTTGTGAGTTATAGTTGGAAAGATAGTTTGTAATGTTATCGTACGGTGTCAAAACCGGTCCTACACCCCAAACTAAATAAAAGGGAGTTACATATACTTCCTAGTCCATTCCAATCAGTGACATTGAAGTGAGGCTAAAAATAAAAAAAAACAATAATAAGTTTGATTATCAAGAAACAGGAAAAGGAAAAAAAAAGTAAAATTAAATAATGAACAAAAATAACGCTTATATGATGAGATAAAGAGAGGGGGTGCTTGCTCTAGGGGTGGCAAAGGGTTGGGTTGGAGATGGGTTTGAGTAATTTCAACTTCATATTAAATTATAGAAGATTGTCCCAAAACCTATCATGTACTATATGTAGTTATTCGTCAAGTATCAGGTGGTATTTGTGGGTTTCAGTAAACCCCTTTAGTTTTTTTTTTTTTTTTTTAATTCACCCCTCCTCTCCACCGACCTGCTTCCTTAATTCCCATCATTGTTGCTGACTTAACCTTTAATTCACATCTATATTTGCTTTGCGTGGACAACCCACAAGTTTTAGCTCAGCCAACTTGATGACATATAATAAGGCTATCAACTATTTAATTGTTTGCCAATATGGGGTTAACCAACTTGGTAAAGACATATGTCTTTTAAGGGATATGTCTCAGGTTCATTTCTTCATTTCTGGACAAAAGTGAATAATTTAGAATTATTGATGAATATAATAGAAAGCAAACGTTATCATTAAAAGAAAAAACTGTTTAACTATTTGTGAGCTTACAACTTTATTTATTAAGTCCAGTTAAAAATGAATTGAGTAGTTCACATAAAATTAAAAGCTCACTTGCTTGTTTTCCTTAACTCCATTATGTGTACCCCATCTATAATAGGATTAGTTATTCCTAGAGTATTCACATTAGAGTTTTTATTCTATATAATATAAAGAAAAATAGAGAAAACAACAAATTAACCATTATATTAGAATCTCTATAAATTATAATAGAGAAAAATATAGAGAAAGTAAAGTATACCTCTATATTTGGATGTTCATATTTAACCCTTTATATTATTATTATTATAAGTGTGTAGGAAATAGAAAAAATAACAAAATAAGTGATTGTAAGTAATAATAGATAGAGATAGAGAGTCAGATATGAGATTTTTTTGAAAAATTAACAAAATTTAAAGAAATGTGTGTTTTTATATAAATGAGATGTAGGCTCCAATGTGAATGCTCTAAATCCACCGTAATCCATTTTCCTTTTATAACATACTCTACAGAATGAATTAATTTACACTTCAATTTCATGTGAATGTGAATAGTGAGGTCCAAATTACATTAAACAATAAATAGAACATACTCTAGAGGCTTTTTAATTGCAACTTGTTAAAATAGAGAACAACCAGCAAGGAGCTCGGGAAAACATAGAAACAACCACACCATGCCTCTAATATAGAAATTGACACATAGCTCCCAAGTTGAATTACTAAGGGGTTGTTTGTTTTTTTTTCAATAAGAGCTTCCTAGCCTTTTATGTCTGCGTCGCGCATACGACGCGCAAACCTTTGGGTCTGAAGACTGTGTGTTTTCTCAAATACCTTTCACTAAAAAAGGTTTGCGCGTCTTCGTTCTGATGCAGATGTGGACTTTTCTCTTCTAACCTATTCTCCTCGTCTGCACATGCTCACAGATCACATATGTTCCTCCTCCCACAAAGAAAACCCTAGCACCTTCTCCTCCACCCCTTCCTCCTCCCAGCCGCCACCTCCACAGCGTCGCCCCGTCTCTCGCCTGGCTTTGCTTCAACTCCGGCCACCGTTTAACCTCCGATAGCCCCCTTCGCAAACTGTAAGATTTATGTGTGTTCTTTTTTTAACTCATTGCTATGCCTAGTTCATAAACCCCTTTATCACTTTGGTATAAGTGTAAACTAATCGGTTGTATTTGAGATATTTGGAATTAGGATTGAACTTGAACGAATTTGGGGAGTGATTCATGTTTTGGGGTTTCAGTGAACTTGAACGAATTAGGAGACTAAGGGATTATCTTGTGCTAAAATGGTGATCTGTTGGGGTTTGAGTGATTCATGTTTTGGATGTTTCTATGGATCCTTTTGGGTTTTGATTTTAAGTGGTATTTTGGGTATTTTCTGACTTTCAACACAAAGTTGGAATCCAGTTTTTTGATCTTTGACTATTTTGACCTTTTGTCACACCCCAACCGATGGCGGAATCATCGGGCGCAGCACTAAGCGAAACAAATTGTCCATGAGTGTCCATAACAACTATTAATTACCAGATATTTAAACGTCATGTCCCATACCACAACATATCCAAATAAAACAATTATTACAAATAATTATCAAAAAAACAAACATTGTTCCGACAACTCAGATTTAGCGTGACATAACTAGACCCCTAGCTTGATTCACCAAAGCACAGCATTCCTAGCATCTCAAGCACCTGTCACATACGTTAAAATAGAGGTCAATACACATAGTGTAAAGGTGAGCATACAAGTTTAGTAGTAATAATAGAATTTGAAAGCGTTTACGCATAACCAGCATGTAACATGTATAATGTGAAGCTAGTAGGTTATCAACAATGAAATATGCACAGACATGACTGGGAGTTGTAGAATGCGCAACACATATCACCACTGCGATACGTGAAGAAATAACCTTAACAACCCCTGTCCACGACAGGTGCTGAGTCCAAACTATAGTACTATCGTTGCTAAGGGGTCAGGCAACAATCACTGTGTAAACATAACATAACATACAAGCATTCATCGAGTAACACGTATAACATGCAGTAATGGTTAGCGTATAAAAGTGTTTGCGTTGTGTGATCGATGTGATTTGATATAAGTAACGTATGTAGTGCTTAAAGCAAAAAGGGATCGAGTATACTCACAGATAGTGCTTAGTAACTAAACACTCTCTTGGATTGAAGGGAGCTCTTGAGAGATTAGCCTGAATAGTTAACGATAGCATAAGTGATGAACGACGTGTTAAACGAGGAAAGGTGGCAGAATAACGTATGGTCATCCGATCGGATGGCAATCCGAACAGATGGTCATTCGATCAAATGACAATCCGTTCGGATGGCCATTCGGTCGGATTGACATTCGTTTGAGATGGATGTGTTTGTGTATGATGTGACTTTGAAATTTTCGTTGTAGCATTTTGAAAACAGAGAAGTATCTCTACCTTTCAGGTCGCCCGGTCGAACGGTCGTTCAATCGGATGGCAATCCGTCGGGAACTGATGATCTTTGAAAATTATGAAAAATGTTATGTGTGGAAACCAAGTTCAATCCCATCGGATTGTCATTCGATCGGATGACAATCCGATCGGACGACAATCCGTCCCACAATCTGACCTTTTTGAAACTTGTTAAGTTTTTAAAGTTTTACGGTTTGATCAAGACGGGGTGACAATGTATTGAACAACAGGAACCCCATCAGACTCGGGTTATCCGATCGAACGGGAATCACCCCAATTCGATCAGTTTACTGTTCGTGACGGATGTTCATGTTCAACCGAAATCGATTGCCTCGTTGATAGGAATCGGATCTCAAACCGACACATCCCTAGGAAAGAGTGGAAGGCCTGAATGAGCTCCGATTCTATCGGTTTTTAGTGCATTAAGTGTAAAAGAGTTTAAAGAACGTTACAAAACCATCTTTCAATCCTTTTAACCTTGAAAATGTTTAGATCTAGATGAAAATAGTGTTGAATCATGTGGAAATCATGTAGATCTGAGTTGTTCTTGGTGGAATAACGCCAAAACTTGAAGTTCATAAGAATCCCTATGATGACATCATCCTAGAACACCTCAAACCCGCTGATTTCATGGTTAAAAATGAAGATTCAAAGGTGAAAATGATGAAGAAGTGTGTTTAGATCATAAAAGTACAAGATTTGAGGTAGAAACTTATAAGAATCGCGAGAAATCGAGAGAAAGAGGGCTTGAGCACGCTGGTCGAATGAGAGAGCTATCACATCACTTTGGTGATGTGACAGGGGATATTTATAGGTTGCCAAAAGAGGAAAGTGGCACATGGAACGGATAGGACGGCACATCGATTGGATGGCCATCCGATCGGGTTCGGATGACCATTCGATCGAATGGTCATTCAATCGAGTGGTCCGACGAGTTAGATTTTGGCGTTTCGTTTTACGTGTTGAGCGTTGCGATGCGTTTCGAGTGAGCGATGCGATAGTATTACCCATTAGTTGCACAAATAGCCTAACTACTATATCTAACCTACAATCAACATAAATAACTCGCGTTTAGCGTTTGCGATTAGGTTGCATTACGATAAAGTTGCGATTGCGATTAATCACCTCAACATAAACATAACATGCACAAGTAACACATAATAGCACACACACGTAAATCAAAATCAAGAACACATAATTCGAGTTGCGATGCGATAGCGATTCGATTAGCGATAAGTCAATTAATGATTAAACTGTGATTAAACCTCGATTTGTTATAGATACTCCACATAATACAACTAAAGAAAACAAATAATAGAATTCGGTTACAAGTCAAGAAGCATAAATCAGTAATTAAGCAAGGAGTGACAGATCGCAATTAGCAATCTTTTCTTCCTTTGACTTGTACTTTGACTTCAAAAAGTCGGGTTGTTACAGCCTCCCCTACTTTAGGAAATTTCGTCCCAAAATTTAAGAAGTAGGCGTAACAAACAGTTGCGGATACTTCGCCTTCATGTCACTTTCGAGTTCCCAGGTGAACTCGGCGCCGCATTTGCCTTCCCAGCGAACCTTCACAATGGGAATGCGTGAGCGTCGGAGTACCTTGGTTTCTCAGCCCATGATCTCGATAGGCTTCTCCATGAAGTGTAATGTTTCGTCCACTTGTAAATCCTTGAGAGGGACATGTAATTCCTGGTCGACTAGACACTTTCTGAGGTTCGAAACATGGAAAGTCGGGTGGACATTACTCAGTTCTTCTGATAGTTCGAGTCTGTAGGCCACCTTGCCAATTCTTTCCAGAATTTCAAAGGGTCCAACATATCGAGGCGCGAGCTTTCCTTTCTTGCCGAATCTGATCACCCCCTTCCAAGGTGCAACCTTTAGGAGTACATGATCGCCAACGTCAAATCCAAGGGGCTTGCGGCGTCTATCGGCGTAACTTTTCTAACGACTCCGGGCTTTCAGCAGATTGTCTCGAACTTGGAGGATTTTGTCAGTCATTTCTTGCAACAGCTCGGGACCGGTAATTTGCGCGTCCCCGATCTCGTGACACACAATCGACGATCGACATTTTCTTCCGTATAATGCCTCAAATGGTGCCATTTGGATGCTAGAGTGATAACTGTTGTTGTACAAGAATTCAACTAAAGGTAAGTGCGCGTCCCAATTACCACCGAAATATATGACACACGAGGGAAGCATGTCTTCAAGGGTACGAATCGTTCTTTCAGTCTGACCGTCGGTTTGGGGATGGAAAGCGGTACTTATATTAAGCGTAGTACCGAGAGCAGATTGAAACGTTTCCCAAAGGCGTGAGGTAAACCGATCATCGCGGTCAGAGATGATGTCACGAGGTGTCCCGTGTTGACAGATGATTTCGTCGGTGTAGATTCGGGCTAATTTTTCTACCTTAAAGTCTTCTCATATTGGCAGAAAATGAGCTGATTTGGTCAAACGATCAACAACGACCCAGATGTTGTCGTGACCTGATGGCGTGTGCAGGAGTTTCGTTATGAAGTCCACAGCTATACTCTCCTATTTCCACATGGGGATCTCGGGTTGTACGAGTAAGCCAGAGGGGCGTTGATGCTTAGCCTTGACTTTGGAACAAGTCAGGTATTTCGAAACATAGATAGCGATATCCTTCTTCATTCCCGGCCACCAGTACTTGTAGCGCATGTCCTGGTACATCTTGTCAGCATAGGGATGAATAGAATACCGAGACTTGTGAGTTTCGTCGAGTAGAATCTATCGTAAATTGGTATGCTTGGGAATCCAAATTCGGTCTAGATAATGGAATATCCCATTTGATTTATTCTCGAGTTGAGCGCCATCGTTCAGAATTCTTTCCTTCTTCAAAGTACGTTCGGTAAAGCAAGCATGCTGGGCGTCACGGATAAGAGCTTCGAGATTATACTGGGCTTGAGTATTACGAACGCTATGCAAATAGCTTCGTCGACTAAGAGCATCGGCAAAGACATATGCTTTGCCTGGATGGTAAAGAATCTCACAGTCGTAATCGTTGAGGAGTTCAACCCATCGGCGTTGGCGCATATTCAGTTCTTTCTGGTCAAAGATGTGTTGTAAACTCATATGATCGGTGAAGATCGTACACTTAGTACCGTAAAGGTAGTGTCGCCAAATCTTTAACGCAAAAATAACTGCACCTAGCTCGAGGTCATGGGTTGTATAATTCTACTCGTGGATCTTGAGCTGTCGAGAGGCGTACGCGATAACCTTGTCTCGTTGCATGAGAACACAACCAAGACCGAGGTTAGAGGCATCGCAATAAACTACAAAATTGTCGTTCCCGTCGGGCAGTGAGAGCACGGGAGTATTGCAAAGCATAGCTTTGAGAGTTTGAAAGGCCTCCTCCTGTTTGGTTCCCCAAAAAACAAGGTTTGTCCTTATGCGTAAGCGAGGTAAGCGGTACAGCGATTTTTGAAAATTCAGCGATGAATCGACGATAGTAACCCGCCAATCCGAGAAAAGAACGAACTTCGGACGGGTTCCTTGGTGTAACCCAACTCTTAACAGCTTCGATCTTCGCAGGATCGACATGAATTCCTTGACTATTGACGATGTGACCCAAGAATTGGACCTCCTCGATCCATAATTCGCACTTGGAGAACTTGGTATAGAGACGGTTTCCTTGGAGTAACTCAAGAACCAAACGTAGATGTTGCGAGTGTTCGGTTTTTGACTTGGAAGAGATCAGGATATCATCGATGAACACGATGACGATGCGGTCGAGAAAGGGTTTACACACGTGATTCATTAGATCCATGAAGACAGCGGGGGCGTTAGTCAAACCAAAAGGCATAACAACAAACTCGTAATGACCATAACGGGTTCGAAAAGCGGTTTTGGGTATATCTTCCTCCTGAATTCGTAACTGGTGATAGCCTGAGCGTAGATCGATCTTCGAGAAACACGTAGCACCTTGTAACTGATCAAACAAATCATCGATTCAAGGCAAGGGATAGCGATTCTTAATAGTCAGCTTATTCAATTCCCTGTAGTCGATGCACATCCGGAACGATCCATCCTTCTTTTTGACGAAAAGGATAGGCGCGCCCCAAGGAGAGGTGCTAGGGTGAATGAAGCCTTTATCAAGTAGTTCCTGGAGCTGACTCGAGAGTTCTCGGATTTCAGAAGGAGCGAGACGATAAGGCGTTCTAGCAACAGGATTTGCTCCAGGAATGAGGTCGATTCAGAAATCGATATCACGAGTAGGAGGTAAACCAGGTAAAGCATCAGGAAACACAGCAGGAAATTCACGAACCACATGTACTTCTTCCAACGTCTTTCCTTTCTTTTCCTTCTCCGCTACTACAATGTGTGCCAAGAAAGCTTGGTATTCCTTGCAGAGATACTTGCTAGCCTGGACACACGACATGAGTTGCAACTTCTTCAAAGCGACTTCGCCATAAACACACATACGATCACCATTGGCGAGAGAGAATCGAATCATCTTGTCGAAACAAACAATTTCAGCATGATTTTCCCGAAGGAAATCCATACCTACTATGACATCAAAGCTACCAAGTTGCATTGGGATGAAGTTAATCGGGAAAACCTGGCCGTTGAGATCGAGAGTACAATCACGTAGAACGGAATTGACAGCGACGGTTCTTCCAGTGGCAACTTCAACATCGAACGTCCAGGGGAGATGGGCGCGCTTACGATTAAGGAACTTTTCGAATTCAAATGATACAAAACAATTATCTGCTCCAGTATCAAATAAACACGAAGAATATATGCCATTCACAAGGAACGTACCATTAACCATGTTGTTGTCTACTTGAGCCTTGCGGGCGTTGATGTTGAAAGCACGTCCGCGGGCTGCTGGTTGCTGTTGCCGATGCTGAGGCTGCTGCTGTTGATGTTGTTGCGGCTGCTGCTAGGGCTCTTGCTTCACCACTCTATTGGGGCACATGTTTGCAAAGTGGTTGGAATCACCACATGCGAAGCAAGCTCTAGTGTGAGCGGCGGGTGCAGGAGCTGCTTGCTGACCCTAGGGAGCAGGAAGGAGAGCTTGTGGTGCAGGAGCTTGACCTTGAGCTGGAGCTTGGCGTGGACCTGTATGGCAATTAGCAGTGAAATAACCGTACATGTTGCAATGAACACAGAACCGGCATGCGATACCAACCGGGTGATGATAGGTACAAGTAGGGCAGAGTGGGTGTGGTCCAGTGTATGCACGCTTTGCTGGTGGTCCATTGACCACAGGCACCGCTACTTGGCGGTGGTGAGGTTGCCATTGGGTAGGTTCTGTTTGGAGTGGAGCGGCAGTAACTGCACAGTTCTTGTTGCTGGAGTTGTTGTTCTTTCTCTTGCGGCGTGAAAGCTTTGATGACTGCGGTGCGACGGTAGTTTCAGCAGTGGGAGCAGCGGTGACTTGGTGCAGATTCTTGGAGGCTTTATCAAATAACCAGCCCTGACTCGCTTATCGTTAATCTTAGCGGCGAGCAGGTAGGTTTCCTCAATTGTTGTCGTTTTCATAGCCTGAACAAAGTTTGCAACACAATCCGCCAGAGCTTGAATATACTTCTTGATCGTAATCTCGGGGGTAGTAACTTGACCTGGGCAGATGATACATAGCTGTTTGAAGCGAGCAGTTAAACCAGCGTTATCTCCGCCATCCTGCTTGATATGCAAGAATTCATCCTCTAGCTTTTGGAGTTCATGGGGAGGACAGCCCAAAAGCTGCATCGTTTCCTCATTGGTTTCTCTCGGCCGTCCACCAATCTAGCGCTCGGGATTGGAAGACGCCGGTGGCGTTAACAGTGCGAAGGTCTTCCGGACAGCCACTCTGGCGCAGGGTGACTTCGATTGAATCAAACCATTGAAACATGGCCGTAGGCCCATCTTCGCCGGTAAATTCTTTAGGACCGCAGGATTTGAACTGCTTGAAGTTAAAAGTAGCCTTAGGAGTATCTGTCCTGGACTCCTCTGAAGACTTGCTAGTATTCTTATTCAGCTCACTAACAATTTGAGGTATGACTTTTGCTATCTGCTTAGCGACGAGTGCAGCAATGCGCTTGTCATCCTGATTGCGACTAGCGGAGCAAGCGGTGTGTGATCCAAATGATGACATTGTCTGCAAACAGACATCGTTACAGGACCCAGACACATTTTCGATTAACCCTAGTTTAGTCTAGCGATTTCACCAAAAGCTACTTCATATAAAGCTCTGGAACACATCAATTCAGAAAAATCACGTAGGCACGTAAACCACAGAAGCACATAAGCACGTATTTCACGTAAGCACAGTAGCACATAAGCACATAGCTCACCTTAGCACATATTTTGCACGTATTCACCTTCCTATGTTGCACGTATTCACCTGCCTTCGATCATACGTGTTCCTTTATCATTCCAAGTTGTGATTGCGATCTAGAGTTGTGAGCGTGATTAGCGAGTAGAGATTGCGAATAAAACAAGCGATTTGTTGGCGTTTTGAGGTAAATGTGCAGTGCGAGTTGTGCGTGTTGATCAAAGCGAACAGCGAAAAGCGAGTAAATCACCAAAAACAATCGAAACACATAATCACATAAAACCACGTAAAATTCACATAAAATCGATAAATCTCAGAGTTGGCGGCTGCGGGTTCCAGAATCAAAACACATAAAATCGAGGAGAGATTGTCTTGGGTGCGTAGACGTTGACTACCCAAAGTGAATCGACTGTTCTCAAGGGCTTGGGTATACATTTTGGCTTAGTAGATTGTGCTCTCGCCTCAATTCGAGCGATCGGCATGCATCCATTTGGCCATCATGTGACTCCAATCATTGGAACTCATCGAGACTTTGGTGAGAGTTTTGTAAAAACAACATAGAAAGTAGATCGAGTCATCAAGGTTTGGGTTTCACCCCTGACTTCACGACTTCGTTCATGTTTGTGTGATAGGATCACGAGAGAGATAAGGAGAATTGCGTCGAAGTATGGATTTCACTCCTAATTCAACACAATTTCTCTTGTTTATAATGAAAATAGCGTGTCGAACGATTGATCTGGTCAAGAGTTTGCGGTTTTCACACCTAATCTTAACCAGATCATCTGTTTGTGTGTGTGTCAAGCCTTAGGAGAGGCTGAACTTGCGCGGAACTGTAGTACGCGACGTTCGTGCAAGAGTGTAGTGTACAGCGAGTTCGAGCGAGAAATAGCAAGTAAGCTCGTGTAGAACCCACACCGGGTATGCACGAGTCGGTATGTTGGTACTTAGACTATAGACTAGGTCGTTTCTAAGACATAGACCCGGACTAGGTCGTGTCTTGCCTAATTCCCTATAGTTATGCCTCTGAAACCAATCTATCACACCCCAACCGATGGCGGAATCATCGGGCGCGACACTGAGCGAAACAGGTTGTCCAAGAGTATCCATAACAAGTATTAATTACCAGATATTTAAATGTCATGTCCCATACCACAAAATATCCAAATAAAACAGTTATTACAAATAATTGTCTCAAAAACAAACACTGTTCCGACAACTCAGATTTAGCGTGACATAACTAGACCCCTAGCTTGATTCACCAAAGCACAACATTCCTAGCATCTCAAGCACCTGTCACATACGTTAAAATAGAGGTCAATACACATAGTGTAAAGGTGAGCATACAAGTTTAGTAGTAATAATAGAATTTGAAAGCGTTTACGCATAACCAGCATGTACCATGTATAATGTGAAGCTAGTAGGTTATCGACAATGAAATATGCACAGACATGACTGCGAGTTGTAGAATGTGCAACACATATCACCACTGCGATACGTGAAGAAATAACCTTAACAACCCCTGTCCAAGACAGGTGCTGAGTCCAAACTATAGTACTATCGTTGCTAAGGCGTCAGACAACAATCATTGTGTAAACATTACATACAAGCATTCATCGAGTAACACGTATAACATGCAGTAATGGTTAGCATATAAAAGTGTTTGCATTGTGTGATCGATGTGATTTGATATAAGTAACGTATGTAACACCCAAAAGTGCTTAAAGCAAAACGGGATAGAGTATACTCACAGATAGTGCTTAGTAACTAAACACTCCCTTGGATTGAATGGAGCGCTTGAGAGATTAGTCTGAATAGTTAACGATAGCATAAGTGATGAAAGGCGCGTTAAATGAGGAAAGGTGGCAGAGTGACGAATGGTCATCCGATCGGATGACAATCCGAACGGATGGTCATTCGATCGAATGACAATCCGTTCATATGGTCATTCGTTCGGATGGCCATTCAGTCGGATAGACATTCGTTTGGGATGGATGTGTTTGTGTATGATGTGACTTTGAAGTTTTCGTTGTAGCATTTTGAAAACAGAGAAATATCTCTACCTTTCAGGTCGCCCGGTCGAACGGTCGTTCGATCAGATGGCGATCCGTCGGTCAAGACATTCTCAGAGAACAAGTTCACAGAAGGATTGTCATTCGATCAGATGGTCTTCCGATCGGATGGCAATCCGTCAGGAACTGATGATCTTTGAAAATTATGAAAAATGTTTTGTGTGGAAACCAAGTTGAATCCGATCGGATTGTCGTTCGATCGGATGGCAATCCGATCGGACGACAGTTTTGCGGTTTGATCGAGACGGGGTGACAACGTATTGAAAAACAGGAACCCCATCAGACCCGGGTTATCGGATCGAATAGGAATCACCCCAATCCGATCAGTTTACTTTTCGTGACGGATGTTCATGTTCAACCGAAATCGGTTGTCTCGTTGATAGGAATCGGATCTCAAACCGACACATCCCTAGCAAAGAGTGGAAGGCCTGAACGAGCTCCGATTCTATCGGTTTTTTATTGCATTGAGTGTAAAAGAGTCAAAAGAAAGTCACAAAACCATCTTTCAATCCTTTAACCTTGAAAATGTTTAGATCTAGATGAAAATAGTGTTGAATCATGTGGAAATCATGTAGATCTGAGTTGTTCTTGGTGGAATAATGCCAAAACTTGAAGTTCATAAGAATCCCTATGATGACATCATCCTAGAACACCTCAAACCCGCTGATTTCACGGTTAAAAGTGAAGATTCAAGGGTGAAAATGATGAAGAAATGTGTTTAGATCATAGAAGTACAAGATTTAAGGTAGAAACTTACAAGAATCGCGAGAAATCGAGAGAAATGGGGCTTGAGCACGCTGGTCGAATGAGAGAGTTGTCACATCACTGATGTGACAGGGGTATTTATTGGTTGCCAAAAGAGGAAAGTGGCACATGGAATGGATCGGATGGCACATCGATCGGATGGTCATCCGTTCGGATGACCAGTGGATCGAATGGTCATTCGATCGAGTGGTCCGGCGAGTTAGATTTTGGCATTTCGTTTTGCGTGTTGAGCGTTGCGTTGCGATGCGTTTCGAGTGAGCGATGCGATAGTATTACCCATTAGTTGCACAAATAGCCTAACTACTATATCTAACCTACAATCAACATAAATAACTTGCGTTTAGCGTTTGCGATTAGGTTGCGTTGCGATAGAGTTGCGATTGCGATTAATCACCTCAACATAAACATAACATGCACAAGTAACACATAATAGCACACACACGTAAATCAATATCCAGAACACATAATTCGAGTTGCGATGCGATAGCAATGCGATTAGCGATAAGTCAATTAGCGATTAAACTGCGATTAAACCTCAATTTGTTAAAGATACTCCACATAATACAACTAAATCAAACAAATAATAGAATTCGGTTACAAGTCAAGAAGCACAAATCAGTAATTAAGCAAGGAGTGACAGATCGCAAGTAGCAATCTTTTCTTCCTTTGACTTTGACTTTGACTTGTACTTTGACTTCAAAAAGTCGGGTTGTTACACCTTTTTCTTGGTTATTTGATCTACAGAACTTTATGAGTAGTTTGTATGTTGAATCATATGGTTGTTATTTATCAGCTTGCAGAAGTTAAAAAACAAACAGTCTTCTTCTTGCAGACTGCAGATGTTTGCTTCACCTCTTCAGCTAGATATGTCTGCAGATGTGGTCCGCAGACTGCAGACGTTTTATCTCTGAAAAACAAACAGCACCTAAATCTAAATCTAGTTTTATCCAGAAATATGAGTCCTCCTTGATCGTCTCAACCATTCTCAATATCAGAATATTGTTGTCGTGAAATTCTTTATCATTTCTGCCCTTTCAAATTCTCCACATCGTGGTGAGAGCTACTGCTACGACCACCTTTGTATGACCTGAATACTAGATCTACAATGCTAGTGATTAAATACTAATCCAAACACCTATTGATCAAGTGTTTGAAGGAGAATAATCAAATAAAATATAAAATGTAAGAACTGAATGAAAACCGAGTAAAACAAATAAAAATCCATTGAATGATAACTTTCCAAAAGATGATTACAAAATAATGATCCCGGAATTACAAATAATCAACGCTCCTGATTCACCAAACAAGCCGAGAGAAACATACACTTTCGGACCCTAGAAAAAGATCCAGTTTAACCGTATATAGGTAACCAAGGCATGCACTCTGTAGACTTTAAAAATGGGGCTACCGAAAGAAATGGGATGAGTTAACAAAAGAAGTGGGTCTACGTCAGAAAGTTAGAGAGTTCACAAAAGAATTGGGGCTACTAATTGTGCTCAACAATTTTTTTTCACGGTAAATTTAGATTACTAACGGACCACTGGAGTATCATCGTGCCACCAGCAGAACCACCGATCATATCCATCTCCACTAGGCATAATGCCTATACACCAATTCAGGAGGAAACTCAATAAATATGGGAAAAACCCCCTTGTGAAAATCGAACCCAAAACCAATTGGTCCAAAGCCTTATCCCACCTCAAAAATGCCACTAGACTATAAAGCCATAGAAATTGTGCTCAACAATTAAACATAATTTTTGGGCTGAGTTCATTACGGAATAATCAATAAAAAAATGGGAACATGGAACCATGAATAAAGCATGCGAAAAAAAACACATAAAATTTATTATAACATTTTAAAAATTATTTTTTTACCATTTTTTAAATATAAACACATGTAAAAGCTGTTTCTATGTAAAAAAATATTAAAAATATTAAAAAATATTAAAAAAGCACAAAAACAATTTAATATAAAGTAATTTTAAAAAAATTATTGAAGGAATTCTACATGTGTTTATATGAAAAAACCTTGAAAAAAAATATATATATATATAACAACGATTTTTTAATGAGTCTTTTACATGTAAGTTAACTAATGGTTAACAGGTTCTCACTTTTTTATGGTCATACAATAAATCTCTCCGTATAGTTTTGAATCATTAAATTTATATTAGTTCTTATATGTCCTAACATTAGTATTCAATTCATAAAACTAATATAGGTATTTTAAAATATATATAAAATATAATACTTCAATATGAATCTAAATAAATGACTATTCAAATGGTCTTAATCTGATAATTCTGTTATTTTTATTATTATTATCAATGTTTCAAAATTTTAGGTGTTACATTCTCACTAGGATTCAATGAGGTAAAAAATCTTGTGTCGTTTATTAATTTTATGTATCGCGTGTTAATCATTTGTGTATATGTGTGTTGTTTCGACTCTGTGTGTACCTTTCGCTTTGTCCATGAGATTTTATATTACAATTTCCACACAACCGCGACGTCTAATACATACCATGAGCCAATTAATTAGATTATTAACTGTGGCTCCAAATTGGAGATTGAGGATTTATTTACATTTTGTTCGTATTGAGGTTTGAGTCTAATTATCTATTATCTATTATTATTAAATAACAAATTAGAGAGTCAGTCAAGTTTACATGTTTTCGAAATTGGACACAACAATTTATTTTTTACATAGTGACCACAACCCTTTACCTTCACCTTCTTATCCTTATGTATGCCCATTTAAATCCCTAACCCATCTCTCCTGATTTTCTACTTCTGTCGACTTCGCTTTTGTTGGCCGCCACCGTCCATGATACGTTTGTGTACCGCCGTCGTCTATGATCGCCAATTGCTTATGGGAACGAATATTTCTTTCATTATGTGTCACACCTCCAAATTACCAAATGCAGATTTCACCGCGAGGCGTTTGACGTACCAGGATCTAGCCACTAATCATGTCGAACTAATAGTAAATAACATTAAACACAAACATCATGTCCAACCTGAATAATGTATGCCATATTAAAGGTTTCAAACAAAGTATGTGTTGAGCAGAAGCAAATGTAATCGTTTCAAAACAATCAAAACCGCATCGTTTTAAAATGCATAACTTCAAATGTTCTCATCAAGTAGCACGCCCCATGACATTTCCAGCTCCCCAGGCTGCAAGTTCCAATGCAATGATGTATCTAACTGTAACATCTGTGCTTGTAATCATTATGAACAGTTCTATTATCAATAAAACATTGTTATTTAATCCCAATGTTTGTTTATTTATGTTTGACATTTTTCATGTTTTGACTTTTACTCAATTTCAAACTCTATATCGCTTTCTGGAGAGTTATACGCAAACTGGTGCGTAAACGTAATCAGTTTAATGCGACAAATACTCCGGAACATCAACATATACTTAACATACCTTAAATAACCTTTACATAACTTAGAAATAAGTTTTGAAGGCTTTGGTATGGCAAAAACAAGCTAATTCGCTTACAGGGACTAAACTTGACAAACTGCGAAAGTATGCCAATTTGAACTGTAACGAACATTCCGGAACATGAACATAAGTTAAACACACCTTAATTATCCTTTATATAGCTTAGAAATAGGCTTTGAGGGGTTCGGTATGCTAAAACAAACTTTTGGGTCATTCAGGGACTAAAAGCGTCAAAAAGTGCACAAGTTTGCACTTTCGCCCATAACTTACGTTCTGAATACATCCGGACATCCAAAAATTTATGTAAGCACTAAAATATTTTATTTTAGTGTTTGGCATAAGAAAAATCCATTCGTTGCGTCATTTAAATCGTTTTTCGCGCTTATGCGCATTCCGTCGTAATTAAGCGAACATCGCGATCGTACGACCAAACGAACTGACATCCGGAATATTTTTGAGCATGTTTTATGTCCACAATGTTTAGGAATCATTTTAGGGCCTTAAAGTTGGCTTTACGGGCCTTAGAAGTGTCGGAAATGGCCTTAAAACACAACAGGGACCAAAACTGTCATTTCTGAAAGTTGTTGACTGATCAGACAGGCCATGCGGCCCGCGTCAAATCCTGGTGTATCCTCACGCGGCCCGCGTCAGGCTCCCAGATCAGATAAGATCAATTAGTCAGCAGATTTCAGCTGTTAAACTCTCATCCACACACTCACACTTGCCCTTTCAGTTCATGAGAGGCCATTTTTAGTTACCACAACTTTCCAACAAGTGTACGCCTTAGATTCGATCACGGTTTCCAAGAAACGATCCTAACGGTTCGGGAAATCCTATAAATACCCAACCCTTTCAACCCCAAAAACCCACACCTTTGAATCTGAATTTGCTCTCTAAGTTGTTGTGTTTAACACTTCATACCTGAGAGTATTTGGATTCAAACCTTCCATTCTTGGACCCTTCGTAAGTGTTCCTTCGTTCTTTTATTACTTTTTGAGTCCGAAAGTCAAACTTTGTTTGACTTTCTGCATTAACCAGTCTATGGTCAATGCGAAGTTCGTTTGAACTTCGCAACGTGATTGTAATCACGATGGTTATAGTCCCTTGTGACTATGCCTACTGATTACCACGTTGTCTAGGGTCGTAAGGGTAAGCGATCTAATAAATCGCTTATACCTTCGAATTCGACCCATTTGGTCGATCATTAGGATCCGACCAAACACATTAGGTGACCATAGTATGTAGGGAATAACCTTCCGAGGTTATACCTTATGGTCGCTTCGTTTAAGTAGTTGTATGATAGGTAGTTTATATGCCTTAGGTAAATTACCAAAATACCCCTTTGATGCCAAAATTCATTTTAAACATATGTAACATAACTTTTGACATCTAAACTGATTTGACAACAATATTAGACATGTTAAGGCATATGTTACTTGTCATAGGACTAGTTAAGTGGTCCGAACGCGTTTCACGCGAACGACGCGTTAAAGTAGCATAAGCTACCTAAACGGGTCGTAATGGGTCGTAAGCACGTAGGTTAGGTTTCATTTAGTATGTAGGCCTTGTTAAACCATATGACACGAGTCTCCATACTCGTTTGGTTTACGAACCCTCATTCTATCTAAATCTTCTGATTTAGGTCCGGTTATTAACATAGTTACCTATATTAGGTGCCGTTTGATTCCGTGATCTCTAGCATTGCTTGGTGGTTATCTTAGGACTTCTGAGCAATCTCAAGTGAGTACATAGAACCCCCCTCTTTTACTGTTTTCCAAACTGTTTTGGGGTGAAACACATGTGCCTACTTGTTACTTTCATGCTTTCCTGTTTTCACATCATATGCTTGTTATGTTCATTAGTACATTATAGTACATGATTTCATTACATTTTATGCTATGTATGTCCATTGTGTGCATACTTAGTACATCGTTTTACATTACATTTCATGCTATGTATGTCCATTGTGTGCATACTTAGTACATTGTTTTACATTACATTTCTGCTATGTATGTTGACTGATAGCATGCTAGCACATTGATTTACATGACTTTTCTGCTTTGTATGTTAACTTAGCATACTTAGTACATTGTTTTCATATGACATGTATACAATCGCTATAACATTTGGTTTGCACAAACGAGACTTATATACGTTCATTAACATTAGCTACGTCGCTCGGTAGTAAGTACTGGTACCATAGGACTTGACAAATCCCATTCCTGACATCCCGGGTTTGTTTGGATGTAAGGAATGACTGAATCCGAAAACATTTCTTTTGATAACCTTGACTGAAAGGGTTATCCGACTGTCTCAAGGCTTGAATGTATGCGTTAACTTACCACATAATGTTTGTATCAATGTAACATGCATTACTTTGCAAAACATAACTTTTTGATATATTCAAAATACTTTGTTTTGTACATTTCTACATTTGGATTATGTGACAATGTTTTGCTTACAATACATAACATTTGTTACACATTACTTGACTACTTTTGGACTTCTTAACATTTGACATGGCTTATACAAGGACTTTTTGACAATTGGTTTAAACATAGACTTTATATATTGGTGGTTTGTTTAAGTGACTTAATTAACGAGATGTGGGTAATATGATACAAGCATGGTGGATACGCCGCTGGTACTTCCTATATATAAGTGTTTGTATTATATTACATATCATAGCGTTATTTAAATCATTCAATTTGGACTTATACATTTTACACAAGTAACACGATTTTCTTACAAGACTTTGGTTTACAAACAATTTACTTTATACAACTCATTTTACTTGATTATACATTTAACCATACATTATTCTCTTATTTATACTTATCGTCCGAACTTATTGTTTTTCAAACGATTTACAAAACAAATCCATTTACAAGGTTCATGACTGACTTTTGCTAAACAACAACTTTTTTTCTAAACTTATAAGTCATGAATCTTATTTTCACAAAACCTATGTATCTCACAGGCATTTTTATGCTGACGTACCTATTTTCACATGTGTTTTCAGGAGCTTTTCCATAGGATGATGATCGTGACACTAGGGCGGACCTGTGCCTTAGAGACTTAAAATGAAGATAGACTTAGTTTAACTATGTTATAAACTCTTTATTTCCTGTTTAAGACAATGTAACACTTATGTTGATAAATAAAGTACAACTTTGAATGCCATGGTTATGAAACAATTAATTCTGTTACAACACTCCCCGACGTTTCCGCCACGTTTTGTATGTTCTACGTGGTCGGGGTGTGACACTAACGATATGCAAGCAATGTCAATGTGACAATACCTTATTATTCTTTAAAATGATTTTTTTACTATATGTTTAAAGCATCTATTAATTAAATTATTATTTTATATTATAATAATAAATATCATCATCATCATACTTAGTAAATCCCACCAATAACAAAGCTAAGGTAGGGTCTGAGTAGGGTAAGATGTAGACAGCTTACCTCTACCCCGTAGAGGTAAAGAGGCTGCTTCTACTGAGACCACTGGCTCGATAGTAATTTTGCATTAAGCCTTGGACATAAGGCACATAACACTCAGCAGCAATTAAGACAAAGGTCGATTAGTGCATGTACTCCCTTATCTTCCGGCTATCAACGCCACCACATAATGCATGATTAACCATCATCTCTTTTAACTCTTTTAACGTTATTTCACGAAATTAGTAAAATAATGTTAAAATTAGTCCACTTTCATAGTACCCCCCCCCCCCCCCGCGTGCCTACACACATATACATTATATGCGCATACCGCAAATGAGACGTATTTTATACTATAATAATAAAAATGGTAAAGAATAGGTCAATCTGATACTTGAAAACCGGTTTACTTCCATGCTTTAAAAAATCTTTTAATGTTATTAGACTCGTGTAATACACGTGTTTAAGGATAGAATATCTTCATACTAATTTTGATGCAAGTCTATACTTACCGGATGTCCTAAATAGAGTTATATTGATCGAAAGAATAGTTTACGTAATGGAACTCTACTACATGTCCTATCACTGGGTGATCTGAGGCACTCATATTATCCGGAAGTAATACTGGCACTCGAATGTTTATCCCTAGATTTCGTTTAATACTGCCAAATAGAAGGATTACGTTTAAATTAAAAAGAAGACAGTTTCCTCTCGTCCTATGTTTTGCCATGACGATAAATAAAAATACAAGACAATTTCTATGTAAAGTTGGTTTTTTTTAAAAGAATAAGTTTTTACACATTACCAACTCTTGCGTCATTTATGGTAAAAAAAATTCACTTATATAAATTTATAAAGACAAAATAAAATTAAATAAGTTATAATTTTATATCCTTAAACCCGTGTAGTACACGGGTCTAATAATCTAGTAAGGAATAAAATGTTTAGAGAAAATAACACCTAAGGCCAAAATTTTACAATCCTCTAGAGGAAAAGGGCTACCAGTAGACTCTAGCCAAGGAAACAGCTAGAGAGTGGAGTCATTAAGACTAAAGGGTATGGGGGCCGGCTAGGAGCGGCGCCGGTCCCCCACACCGCCCCCCTCCGGTTCGGCTCGGCACAACCGGCTCCCCACAGCGGGGTAAGACGGGCCCATGTTCACCATTTTCAAAATTGTGCCGTTGATTAGCGGCTACTTTTTAAAAAAAAATTCTATTTTTCTATAAAAACACTCCCATTTTCACCATTTTTCTCCACTTTCAACCCACAACCCTCTCATTTTTATACAATTTTCTCTCCACTTTTATAAAAAAATTACCTTTTCATCAACAATGCCATCTAATTCTTGGTGGTCCTCGTCTTCGGATGAGGAAGAGGAGATGTTTTTCGCGAACGCTGTGCTACGGGCGGCGGAGATTCTTATCGAGGAGGAAGAGGAAGACGAAGAGGAAGACGTCTCGTCTGAAAGCGTTATTACCAGACGAATAGGGATTAACAGAGACCGCCAAGGTTTATCATTAATAAATTTTATTATCCTTATTTCCTCGTATTTATATATTTTTTACGACAGGAGCGCACGAGAAATTGGTGAACGATTATTTTTCGGATGCACCCCTTTACAATGCCGAGATATTCAGACGCAGATTCCGAATGAGTCGTCGGTTATTCACACGGATTGCTGATGATGTGGCGGGGCTAGACCCGTTTTTCACGCAACGACCCGATGCTCGAAATTATGAAGGGTTCACCACGTTACAAAAGTGTACTGCGGCCATTCGCCAACTGGCGTACGGGACAGTGGCCGACGCTTTGGACGAGTACTTACAAATGTCGGCAAGAACTACGCGGGAATGTTTGTATGGGTTTTGCCGTAATGTGGTGAAACTCTATAGCAAAAAATATTTGCGTAAACCAAACGTGTATGATGTTCAGCAGTTGTACCAAGCTCATGAAGCACGTCACGGGTTTCCGGGAATGCTCGGTAGTATTGATTGTATGCATTGGGCGTGGCATAGATGCCCGACTGCGTGGCGCGGCCAATATACTCGCGGTGATCAAGGCTATCCAACCGTGATACTTGAAGCCGTGGCATCACAGGATTTGTGGATCTGGCATTCTTTCTTTGGTCTCCCTGGTTCACTCAACGACCTCAATGTGTTATACCAATCGGTGATCTTTACCGATGTCGTTAATGGAACCGGTCCGGACACCCGTTTTACAGTTTCTAGGGTTGAGTATAGACGTGGGTATTATCTTGCTGACGGGATATATCCGTCTTGGTCTACAATTGTGAAGACTATTCCATATCCCGAGGACGAAAAAAGGAAAAAAAATTGTCAGGCGTCAAGAAGGTGCAAGAAAAGACATCGAACGTGCTTTTGGTGTCTTACGAAAAAAATGGGCCATCCTTGAACAACCGGCACGTGCGTTCACACCGAAGAGGTTGCGCCTTTGTATGTACGCTTGCATTTTGCTCCATAACATGATTATTGAAGACGAAGGTCGGGCAATTTGTGAGTATGATGAGAATGCATCTATCGGGAATACTGACCCGGTAGATCCGCCACAACAGGATTTAAACTCGTTCTCGCTAACCAACGACTTCACGCATGCAAACCTTCAACAGGATTTGGTAGAACATATTTGGAACAACGTTAACGTAGCGCACGGTGACGAAGACGAAGACGAAGACGAAGACGAGTAGTGTAATTTTTTTAAATTTTTAAATCTAGTCTTTTTTTACAAATTTTAGGTAGCGTAAATTTTTTTTTTAGGTTATGTATTTTTTATTTATGTTATGTAATGGATTTTATTATCTTCCTTTATGTTTTATTTTTATTTAAATGTTGAATAGTTTTAATAAAGTTAAACACATAAAAAATAAACAATAAAATTTTAACAAATAAAAGTTAAACAATAAAAAATTACGTGGGGTAGGCTCATCCTCCACCCCCCTCAAAAAGCATGGAGGCTCATCCCCCACGAGCCGCCTACGTGGCGCCTACGTGGAGGCTCATCCCCATGGGGATGAGCCTCACCATACCCTTTAGTCTTAGGAAAAATAAAAACTTAAACAGAAAGGCTAGAGGCTTGAGGGTAATGGCTAAGACTAAAGGGTATGGGGGCCGGCTAGGCCCGGCTAGGACCGGCGCCGGTCCCCCACACCGCCCCCCTGAGGGTCAGCTCGGCCCAAACGGCTCCCCACAGCCGGGTTAGACGGGGCCCCACTTTCACCATTTTCAAAATTGTGCCGTTATCAACGGTTCTTTTTAATAAAAAAAATTCTATTTTTCTATAAAAACACTCCCATTTTCACCATTTTTCCCCACTTTCAACCCACAACCCTCTCATTTTTATACAATTTTCTCTCCACTTTTATAAAAAAAATTAACTTTTCATCCACAATGCCATCTAATTCTTGGTGGTCCTCGTCTTCGGATGAGGAAGAGGAGATGTTTTTCGCGAACGCTGTGCTACGGGCGGCGGAGATTCTTATCGAGGAGGAAGAGGAAGACGAACAGGAAGACGTCTCGTTTGTAAGCGTTATTACCAGACGAATACGGATTAACAGAGACCGCCAAGGTTTATCATTAATAAATTTTATTATCCTTATTTCCTCGTATTTATATATTTTTTTACGACAGGAGCGCACGAGAAATTGGTGAACGATTATTTTTCGGATGCACCCCTTTACAATGCCGAGATATTCAGACGCAGATTCCGAATGAGTCGTCGGTTATTCACACGGATTGCTGATGATTTGGCGGGGCTAGACCCGTTTTTCACGCAACGACCCGATGCTCGAAATTATGAAGGGTTCACCACATTACAAAAGTGTACTGCGGCTATTCGCCAACTGGCGTACGAGACAGTGGCCGACGCTTTGGATCTGGCATTCTTTCTTTGGTCTCCCTGGTTCACTCAACGACCTCAATGTGTTATACCAATCGGAGATCTTTACCGATGTCGTTAATGGAACCGGTCCGGACACCAGTTTTACAGTTTCTGGGGTTGAGTATAGACGTGGGTATTATCTTGCTGACGGGATATATCCGTCTTGGTCTACAATTGTGAAGACTATTCCATATCCCGATGACGAAAAAAGGAAAAAATTTGCCAAGCGTCAAGAAGGTGCAAGAAAAGACATCGAACGTGCTTTTGGTGTCTTACGAAAAAAATGGGCCATCCTTGCACAACCGGCACGTGCGTTCACACCGAAGAGGTTGCGCCTTTGTATGTACGCTTGCATTTTGCTCCATAGCATGATTATTGAAGACGAAGGTCGGGCAATTTGTGAGTATGATGAGAATGCATCTATCGGGAATACTGTCCCGGTAGATCCGCCACAACAGGATTTAAACTCGTTCTCGCTAACCAACGACTTCACGCATGCAAACCTTCAACAGGATTTGGTAGAACATATTTGGAACAACGTTAACGTACCGGACGGTGACGAAGACGAGTAGTCTAATTTTTTTAAATTTTTAAATCTAGTCTTTTTTTTACAAATTTTAGGTAGCGTAAATTTTTTTTTTAGGTTATGTAATTTTTATTTATGTTATGTAATGGATTTTATTATCTTCCTTTATGTTTTATTTTTATTTAAATGTTGAATAGTTTTTATAAAGTTAAACAAATAAAAAATAAACAATAAAATTTAAACAAATAAAAGTTAAACAATAAAAAATTACGTGGGATAGCCTCATCCTCCATCCCCCTCAAAAAGCATGGAGGCTCATCCCCCATGAGCCGCCTACGTGGAGGCTCATCCCCGTGGGGATGAGCCTCACCATAAGGGTGAACGGGGCGTACAGCGGGGAGGGCATCGGTGACCCTATCCACCGATCGGGAACACCGCCGCCATCCCTGCGGTGACCCGATTCGGGGAAGGGATTCGGGGGGAGTTCACCGAAGAAGGGGAGGGTTGTTGGTGGGGCCAGCCTCACTTTCAACCAATCACTGATTTCCTTTTTTTTTTTTTCTAATAAAAAACCAAGTCACCTAAGAGGGGAGTGGCGCCATCAATTTAGGGTGTTAGGGGAGTTTAAGAGGGGAGTTGACGTGGCACACGAGGATTGGTTATGCGTAATAGAGGGGACTCCCCTCTTAGGGGAGTGCCCCCCCACCCTAATCTTTAGTCTAAGAAAGTGATGTTGTTTAACCTTAGGAAACGGCTAGAGCTCAGCCTTTCAGCTAACTCTAGCTTTCAGTTAGGGGTGAGCATGGTGCGGTTCGGTTCGGTTATTACCTATAACCGAAACCATAACCGCACACTGCGGTTATCAAAAAATCATAACCGTTCGGTTTCGGTTAATGCAGTTTCGGTTAATCGGTTATTGCGGTTAATGCGGTTTCGGTTCGGTTATAGGTCGGTTATTATTAGTTAAACTATAATGGGCCAATAAGGTTGGGTCTTGGTTAGTGTATAATGTAATGGGCCAATAAGGTTGGGTCATGGTTAAAAGTTAAAACATTCAAATACTTCACCAAAGATACATATAGATTAGGCAATGATTAAGCATTTAAATACAAACTTAAAGACTTATGGTGCTACGGATTTGGCTATGTTTAAAATATTCGGTTCGGTTCGGTTATTTGCGGTTATGAAAATAAGAATAACCATAACCGAACCGCAAAAATCGGTTATTAAAAATATAAATAACCAACCCTTCGGTTTTTTCGGTTATCGGTTATTTCGGTTTGGTTTTTTCGGTTATTTCGGTTACGGTTCGGTTAATTCGGTTATGTGCTCACCCCTACTTTCAGTCTTATCCTGGCCGTTTCAAGGGTATATGCTAGGGGGAAACACTACCCCACGTGGAGGCTATGTAGCCGCTATCTTTGAATTCGATACGTGTTTAAATTTATTGATTGAAATTAATGTGAGTCCCAACTGCTAATGAAACGGACTACATACAGCCTTTACATACACATGTCAAGTTCTACACAGTCATTTTGCGAAGCCTCTATGGGGTAGCCCTTTCCGATGTTAATTTTGGCTTTTCTAGTGGTAAAATTTTACTTTTGTGATTTTCCCTTATAAAAATCAGGGTGCGAATTGAATTGCTGCAGAAAATTGTGCGGGGTCCATAATTCAATTTTAATTTGTTGCCATTAGAAAAATTATTAATAGTGAATAAACTGCTTGTCCTGTGGTTATCATTTTTGTTTGTTGGAGAAAGTGACGTAATTTCTATTGTCCTTTTTTCCCTTTTTAATCATCTTTCATATATAGTTTACAAACAACCTAGAAGCCGACGAATTAATAAAGGGAAAGAGGATGAGTATTACACGACACTTCTTCAAGGGTACATCAAACTAAAGAGGGGAGGAAAGAGAAGAGGAGAGCGCCTGTGAAGAGGTGAGAGATGGCGAGTAATGGTTGGTCATCACGGGTAGTGGCTAACGTCCCTCCCGCTGCATGGTCTAATATTTCTTGAGCGATTGACATATGTAAATATTATTTCACATATAGCTTTAAACACTCATCAGCATCAACCCAAGCTTTTTTTCTTCGAGTAGTGGCAAGTGAGCCACCTAGTATATAACTTGCACAAAGAAATCCTACTTAACGTAGTACGTCAATATAATATATACAAAAATATAGTATTTTGGAGTAGGTGAGAGAGAAAAGAATATGATGTGTCTTCTCCTCATGATTAAAGCAACCATTATAAGGCAGGACCGGGCACGCAACTCGCGAACCTATGAGCCTGTGCTAGTGTAAGGGGTATACCGTCCTTCCCAGGCTACCAACGTGGGTTCCAAAATTGTTTTGGGAAACTCACATGCATGTGGAGAGGTATCAGCCGTTGGGGATGGGTTGGGAAACTCGCGTTGATTTGTAGAGGCTGTTGGGAACGTTCTTTTGACCGTTACTCCATTAGGGAGGAATCGAGTTCCAAAATCAACGAAGTAACTACCCCTACCAAAATTGGGTTCAAGGAGGTTTTTGGATTAATTTGAGGTGCATGGCACCTTTTTAGCGGCCATTTGTGTAGGTTTTTTGGGCTAAGGAGGTAACCACATATTCCACTCCAAGGAGGTACAAAAACGTCTAAAAACACAGCCAGACGGTTACAACGTCAAATTTTCACATGTGTTTTCAAAAATTGGTTATTCTCGACAAGTAGCAAAGACTTAAAACGCCTAAAACATTCCCAAATTATTACCTCCTTAATTTTAAATTTGTTTTTAATAACCAATCAGTTTATTCTTGCTTTTGTACTATTTAATATAATAAATAGACAAATATATATTTTTGAAAAGGTTAGGCGCCTGGGCCCGGAGGGGTGTATATACATGATATATACTTTGCAAAAGTCCAAACTTCTTGTTATTAGACAACGACATAACTTTTCATGTCTGACTTTTTGTGAAGAAATGATCACTATTGGTAATGCTACCCGAACCAAAAGTATATAATATAATTGATCGAATGATTGATTATTATGGGCCATGGAACAACTTTCTGTGGTTCTAGAAATGAATTTTATGTGTCGTGCAAGTTTCGATTTTCATTTTGAGAATTAACACAACATACATTTCTTTTAAAAAAATACATGCATTAATATCACCTTTAAAGAATTGAGTTAATCCACAAAACCATGGATATGAAACTCAATTCATATATGTATGACGGGATACTATCATACTGTTAGGACCTATATATAAAAAGTAACCGGGTGAAGACTTGACAGATCGAAAATGATTGATTCTTAGAGACAACAGCTAACCAGATTTCTTCTTTTTACGATTCTCAAACTCATCAGAAATCTGGAAACTGAACTTCTCAGAAAGCCACATCAGATTTCTGATCAGCTGAAGTTTGACAAGTCAACATGCAAGTAAACCCAAGTTGACAAGTTGGTGCACTAGATAGACCTTCCAAAAGTTAACATCCAAAGGTCAAGTAGGAATAAACAAGTATTCACCAATATCTCTATAGATAACAATACCATAAAACATTTAATTCGTCAAGCTTAATGTTGAACCGGCAAAAAAACAGATGATATCCAAAAGCCAAAGTGAAGAAACACTGACCTTGACGGTAGTATCCGATGAGGACTTCAACTATCAATGACCCGAACGACTAACTGCAAAACAGAAACACCGTTAGGACTCGTTACAGGAATGGGGTTATTCCTGTAACCACCATCCGGCGTGAGAATAAGTCTCGGTTGTGGGAGTATAAAAGTATAGAAAGAGGAGAAAGTTGTATGAGAATAAGATCATCTGTACCTTATACGTTTACCTCTATTTATAGTTTATGATTAGGGTTTCCCGTAACTTAGGATGGGCTCTTATAAGTTAGGGATTTGCATTATCTTCCCGAAAAGTTGGAGATTTGGTTGCGTAGCCTATCCATGCAGGATGGAATATTCTAGAACAAATATTTATAATTGTTTATTTATAATAAAATAATAGGTAATGACCGGGTTGGATTATCCGATTGGGGTCATACCTCGTCATGTCCCCCCAGTCCGAAGTTATGAAATGAAATTCATGAAATCGGACTAGAGAGAAAAAAGAAAGTATATCTTATTTAAGGAAAAATTACATTGCCATAATGTGTTATGAGAAAATGGCGGCGATGTGATAGGACGTGACAGTTAAGCCATCATTGGGATGACACTTGGTTTACCCTGCTCTGACGCGTATGTCTGTCCGTTCACCGTTTTGAATTTTCAAAAGTTATCGTATAAATAGTACCTCTTTGCACGAGGGTGGAATTCCATTTTCTCAGAACCCCCTCTTTCACTTCCCTTCTTACAAACAAAATGGCCGCTAAAACTGTTGAATCCTCTTCCTCTGTTTCCGCTGGCTCCGAAACCCTGTTCTGCAAATGGGGAGTTGTGTCTTACAACAACCTTGTGCAAGATTACGGGATTAGGGCTGAGTGGAATCCCTTGTTACCATCAAAAACGGACACAGCATATCCGTTGAAAAAGGGTAAAATCACGTTATTTAGTGATTTCTTCAAATTCTGCAATTTCCGGTTGCCCATCACCAAATTTTGCAAATCAGTGCTTGATTATTACCGCATTCACATTTCCCAACTGCATCCGTTAGGACTAGTGAAGCTTCGTCAGTTCGAATTTGCTTGTGTGGCTTTAGGGCACATACCGGAACTCATTGTTTTTAGGGCTTTCTTTGTGCTTGTGTGGAAATCCCCCTTTTTCACTTTTGATCGAAGAGACACTGAGGCTTCTTGTCTGAGGGAAATTCCTACCAATTCCAGGGACAAGGATTGGAAAAAGAAATTTTTCTACATTGACGACTCTGTAATTCCCGACGAGATGCATTGGAGAAACATGGGGCCAAAGGACAAAGTGAAGGACGACAGTCCTCCTGAAGATGCTTATACTTCAAATGCCCTGTATACAAGATTGTGTGGTCGCCCATTCGAGTGTACAGTAATCCCGGAAGGGGCCCTGGTAATGGCGGGGATGAGTCTGTTGTGGCGTGATATCAAACAGTATCCCTCATTTCGAAGGGATGATGAAGGTATTCATATGCTTTGCTATTCTCGTATTCTACCGTTTTTTAAAATAACACATATGCACTTTTCAGGAGAATGGAGCTTATTTGACTTTGTTGACCCTCCGCGGCATCTGGCGTTGAGGGCCGCAGACCGCGTGCTTGGTGAACAGGAGCCTGATGTGCTAAAAATTCACCTCGATCAATTTTTGCTACCCGCCCTGCCTGCGGTTCCTATCGCATACATTGCCCCCTTTAACCTCAGCGGGGGTACTGACACTGTTAATCCAGAGAAAAAACCAACCCGGATAAAGATTACCGGTAGGAAATATAAGGCGGCCGGGACGACCACATCATCCGCTAGCGGTGCGGCGATTACCAAAGGGGATATTGTTACTACAACTGAAATCACTAGCCCCACCCATGTGTTGAAAAAACGAAAGACGTTTATTGCTCCGAAGTTGACTGCGTTTGAAGCCGTGCAGGCCGCCTATGCCATACCAATTGGTACGCGTTTTACATCTTCAGTTATGAAGTTGATGATTTGTGTGCCTAAAGTGTGTTTTTAATACAGGGACTACTGGCGCGGTTCAAACTTCACATGTGGTAGCCATGCCCTTGTCTTCTATGGGGGCGGTGATTCCCACTACTAGCAGCCAACCGGAGCCTATACCATCGGTGAGTCCGTTTACCACTGTTAGTTGCGCCATGCCGCCACCCGCACTCACCGCTGCTGTGACTGTAACAACTAGTCTTATTTCCACGCCACTGACTTCCAGTGTCACACCTTCCCCTTTGTTTGATTCTCCTTTGAGTATTTTTTCCACTGTTGGGAAAGAGATTCCTGCCACATCTTCTACTCATGAGGCGACGAGTGCTGGGGACCGTGCCGCTGGCGATACTGGTGGGTCAAGCAGTGGCATTGCTGACGATGGAGCCCGCTTGGGAGATGATCTTTACTTGCCTACCATCAACTGGGATCCCAACAATCGGGATAAGCGCTACCAACCTCAGTGGAAAATTGCGGAGTCTTCTAGGTTGATCTACCCTCCAGTGGTTCAACATTGGGTTGGGCAGGCTTATCCTCCAGCGGAGGTGGCATATGTTGAGGGGCTGAATAATGAGAACTTGATGAATTCTGCTATTGTTGATTCTGTTAGCCAACCCCGGAGGCTTACAGAGATCCGACGTCGGTGGATGCATGACAATAATGAGCTCCACCGGGCCCGGGCTACTATTAAAGAACTTACAGATGAGAAATACCGCCTGGAGAGTCAACTTCAGGCCGCTGGATTGAGGGAGAGTCGGTTTGTATCGGAGAAAAACAAGGCCGAGGATGACTTGAAGAGGGTTACTGCCCACCTTGCCGAAGAGCGGCTTATGTGGGCTCGAGACATGGTAGAAAAGGACCGGGTTATCGCTCATGCTAAAAGCGTGCAGGAGGAGCTAGAGCGTAAAGCTGTTAGTGAGGCTCAGAAGGTGAAATCCGAAATGACTGCCCTTGTGGAAAAATTTCGAATTGACACTGATTTTATGTCGCAGGTTCAGGAACGCTATCAAGCGTTGACCGTTGAGATAGAAGCTTCGAATGCCAAGGCTCGGGCAAGACAGGCGGAGTTAGAGGAGCGGGAAGGGCAACTTAGAGAACTCCAACAGCGTTGTGATTCCCTTCTCCTTGAACGGAATACACTTACCCAATCTTCCGCTACACGCCTAAAGGAAAAGGAGAGTGCCCTGGATCAAGCGAATGTTGAAGTGGAGGGGTTCACCAATCAACTGGCCGCTCTACGGGGCGACATAAATTGGCTGATAACTACCAGGCTAGTAGGAGCGTTTGAATACCTTCGCCAATCAGCGCCCTTTACCTCGCTGATAGACCGTCTTTCCGCTGCTGCCTATCAATCCGGTCACCATAATGGCGTTTATCAAGGATACTTCGATTGTAAACAATCAGAAAGGATTCCTTCTGACTTTCATGTGGCTAGGGGCAAATTTGAAGGTGAAATGGCTGATGCATTGGAGGCGGTATACAACGAGCCACTGCCTGGGTATGCTGACTTAGTGGATAAGGTGAATGAAGAGGGCACCGAATCTCTCCGTATGATGCTGGACCCTGCGGAAGAGTCTGAGGAAGCATAACTAGTTCTGTTTTGTTCATGTGTTTTAAACATTTGCGTCGTTTGTAATAACACTGTTTAACCTTGGCTTTTGTGCAAATATCTACGTAGCTTGTCAGACATTTAATGCTAATCTCATGATGCATGTAGCCGCCCTTCTTCTGAAGTGTGGCGATTTGACCCGTAATGATTATTTACCATTAATGCTGTTGTCGTCATCTCTGTCAAAACTGTTTGCCCCTCTATAAATTTTGTTTCTTTTTTCCAAATTTGGTAACTAAAAAATATGAGTCGGAGAAGTTATAAGCAAAGACTTTCCGATATTTTCTGACGTTTGGATGCCGCCGATGGCCTGGTTCAACTACAAACTCTGGTGACAAAGTCGATGATTCGGAGGAGAAGAAGACCTAATGCCATTCCTACCCGGGCGAATTGTGCATGCCAGAGTATTGTTTATGAGGATACTTTACCAGCTGATACTGACATGGCACCACTATCAGCCGACGATCTGATGCAAATCATTCCGACCAATCATGTTCAACGTTGCCCTTTAGTGTACGAACGTCGTCGTCGTGGTCGTGCTGGAAAAGATTCTGTTGATAACCCGGGGGTGATATCTCCACCGGTGATTGGAGGATCAGCTGATGACTTGACCATTGATCCCCGTGTGCTGGATTGTGGTAAGGTGCTGCAT
Source organism: Helianthus tuberosus (assembly GCA_030545235.1). Taxonomy (NCBI): domain Eukaryota; kingdom Viridiplantae; phylum Streptophyta; class Magnoliopsida; order Asterales; family Asteraceae; genus Helianthus; species Helianthus tuberosus. Next base: position 658,463 of record JARYGA010005049.1, read on the forward strand.
ACCCCTGCAGAGGCGATGGCGACCTGTTCCCACAAGTAGGTGTTAGAACATGTTCCTTTTTTGGTTCCCATGTGTTGGTTTTTTAACAATAGGGACAAGTACTTGGTTTTGTATAAGATAGTTTGTATGTATGTTTTGTTAAAATACCTATCTTTTGGTAGCGGTTGTTGTATCTATTACCAAGATACCCGCTTTCAGCGCTGTATATTTTGACCCTATGACTTATATGTATGAAGATATTTTCATGTTTAAGGGCACTGTTGTTTACCGCTTTGTGCAATTTGCTTGCGATGGTAAATTTATTATATTCTTTCGTAATGAGATAAAACAAAAAGGAAATAACTTTTATTAAACTCAAAACTTAAATGACAAGAAGCGACATCGCTGTGGATGGATTACACTTGTTTACTGAAATAGAAAAAGAAAGTTTGATCTTGCTGTTAGGAGCAAGGCGTTACAGGTAACATTTTTTCAACTGAGCAAGGTTCCAGCTATGCGGTATGGCGGTTCCATCTAGCCTGGACAGTCGATAGGCCCCTTTGCCTAGATCTTCTTGAATAACATAGGGGCCCTCCCAGTTGGGTCCCAGTTTCCCTGTGGGCTCCGCCCTACTGGCTTCATTATTTCGCATGACATAATCGCCTTCTTTGAATGTATGTTGTGCCATGCGTTTGTTGTAGTACTTTTCCAATGTCTTTTTGTACCTTGCTTCGTTGATAGCGGCGGCTTCACGCCTTTGCTCGAGTGCGTCTATACCCTCCCTTAGCAGCCTATCGTTATTATTACCCGTGGTAAGGCGACGTAGTGATGGCAACCCCACCTCAGCGGGTATCATTGCTTCCATACCATAGGTTAGGCTGAAAGGTGTTTCATTATTACTTGTCTTGGGCATTGTTCGGTGCACCCATAGGACATTTGGCAGTTCTTCAACCCAGGAGCTCCCCTCAGAGTCCAATCTTCTCTTTATGCCATCTAGCAAACTTCTATTCGCCCGCTCTACCTGGCCGTTCCCTTGGGGATGCGCTACGGATGTGAAAATTTGCTGTATCTGGAGTTCAGCGCATCACTCTTGTAAAACTTTGTCGGTGAACTGTGTTCCGTTGTCGCTCACCAAGTATAGTGGCAATCCGAATCGGCATATTATGTGTTCCCAAAGGAACTTTTTGGCATTTTCCGCCGTGATCTTAGCCAAAGGTTTGGCCTCCACCCACTTGGTAAAGTAGTCGATTGCCACAATTAAGTATTTTAACCTTCCGGGTGCCAGCGGGAATGGTCCAACGATATCCACTGCCCATTTCTGAAAAGGCCAGGCCGCGATGACTGGGATTAGGTTGTTCTTGGGCCTAAGTGTTTGAGGGGAGAATTTCTGACAGCTACGACATTTTCTGAGCTCCTGTACCGCGTCTTCGTGCATCCTGGGCCAATAGTACCCGGCGTTATGGATTTTGGCTACAACTGCCCGGGGTCCGGCGTGGATGCCGCATATGCCTGCATGAATTTCTTGAATCAAGTATTTGGCTTCTATCGAAGAAACACACCGTAGAAGTGGACCCAAGTATGACTTTCGGTATAAAATGCCACCATTTACTTCATATTGCAACACCTTTGTTTGTATTTTCTGAGCATCGCCTCTACCGGGGGGCAACTCCCCCTTAGTAAGGAACTTTAACATCGGGGTATACCAACAAGGTTACTCCGCTGTTACTGCGGAGACATTTCGGGGCTCAATTAAAGGCGTTTGTAACGTCTCTACTTTGACTTCTTTTTCCATGCCCGAAGTGGCGAGCTTGCTTAAAGCATCTGCTATCTGGTTTTTTCCCCTATGAACATGGTTGAGTGTGACATTCTCGAAAGAAGCCATGAGCTCCTTTGTTTTTGCTAGATATCTTGCCATCGATTCGTCCTTAGCTTCATACGTCTCATTAACCTGGTTATTAACCAACAAGGAGTCAACATACGCCTCGACCCGTGTAGCTCCCATAGACTGGGCCATTCTTAAACCAGCAAGTAGTGCTTCATATTCTGCCTCGTTGTTGGAGCATTCGAAGTCAAAGCGTAGGGCGTACATTAGTCTAATCTCGTCAGGGCTTATCAGCATTAAGCCCGCCCCAGATCCTTTCTCACTCGACGACCCATCAGTGTAAAGTTTCCAGGTCTGTCGGGCAGTGCTAGATTCCGGGGTATCCCGGATGGCGGGGTCCAATATGGTTTCTCCCTCAGGGATTTCCGCTAAGAAATCGGCAATAACCTGCCCTTTGACTGCTGTTCGTTTTCGGTATTCAATATCTAAAGCGCCTATCTCAATCGCCCATTTGGCCAATCTTCCAGAGATTTCCGGCTTGTGTAAAATTTGCTGTAGCGGGTAATTTGTCAAGACTTGCACGCGGTGTGCTTGAAAATATTTCCTCAATCGCCTAGTGGCGTGTACTAGAGCCAGGATAAATTTTTCTAGGGTTGGATACCTCGTTTCTGGTCCCGCCAGTACTCGGCTTATGTAATATATGGGAGTTTGCTTCCCATCTCTTTCCACCATGAGTACCGCGCTTACTGCGTTATGGGCTGCTGCCAAATACATTTTTAGTACTTCATTGGGGGATGGCGCTGTAAGCATGGGTAACTTTTCGATAAAACGCTTCATGTCTTGCAGGGCTTCTTCAGCTTCGCCAGTCCATTTGAAATTCTTTTTGTTGAGGCAGTCTTTCAACGTCTTAATGAATGGTAAAGATCTCTCGGCATGCCTTGCTAAGAATCGATTGATCGCCACTAAACGCCCATTTAACGCTTGCGCTTCTTTCAATGTTCTAGGAGAGGGAATTCGCCTTATAGCGGCTACCTTTTCCGGGTTAGCTTTGAAGCCGTCCCGGGTGACTACCACGCCTAAGAACTTTCCTTCTTCTACCCCAAAAGAAAATTTCTTGGGGTTAAGTTTTATGTTGTATTCTCTAAGCTTTTGGAAGGTTTCTTCGATGTCTTCTAACATTTGCTTCTCCTCCCAGCTTTTGATCACAAGATCGTCAACGTACACTTCCAGATTTCTGCCGATCTGAGTTTCGAAAGCTTTGTCCATGAGTCGCTGATAAGTTGCCCCGGCGTTTCGCAGACCGAAAGGCATCTTTGTGTAACAAAAAATGCCTACGTCGGTATGAAACGCTGTCTTTTCTTCGTCTTCCTTGGACATTTTGATTTGGTGGTACCCCTTATAGGCGTCAAGAAAGCATTTGTACCTGTAGGGGACCAGAGAATCAACCTTGAAGTCCATCTCAGGTAATGGGAACGCGTCCTTAGGACATGCTTTATTCAGGTCTTTGAAATCAATGCACATTCGCCATGTGTCGTCTGGCTTTTTTACCATCACCGGGTTTGATACCCATGTGTGGTACTGTGTTTCTCTGAGGATTCCAGCTTCTACCAACTTTCGTACCTCTTTGACGACTGCTGCTTTTCGATCTGGGGCCATACTGCGTTTACCTTGCGCGACCGGCTTAATGGCTGGGAGTGTTGCTAACTTGTGTTCCGCCTTATCGCGGGGAATTCCTGACATGTCGGAATGTTCTAAGGCAAAAACATCGACGTTCCTTTTCAACAGTGCCTTCAAGTCGTTTTTAACCTCTGAGGAGAGGCTATCTCCGATGGTAACCATCTGATCTGGATGACGTGTACTCAATACCCACCTTTCTGGACCATTAGCTCCGGTGGGGCCTTGGCGACATTTCTTGGTGTTTAATACCTCTCCTATTTTATCACGATACACTGTTGCAATGCCCCGCGGGGTAGGGAACTTCATGAAACCTCGTGCCGTCGAGACTATAGCGTCTAATTTACCCAGTGTGAACCTTCCAATAATCACATTGTGGTATGACTCAGCGCGTACCACAAGGAATGTCAGGAGTATGGTTCTTTCCCGGGGCTCTTGTCCGAATGTGACCGGGAAGGTAATTTGACCAATAGGGTTAACTTTTTCCCCTGTGAAACCTTTAATGGGGGTGTGTACTGATTCTAGCAGCCTTTTGTCTTCCGGTTGCATTCTATTAAAACAATGTTCATAGATGATGTCTTCTGAACTCCCGGTATCGACCAGGATTCGCCTCCTGCGGTAGTCTCCTACTGCAGCGGATATAATTAGGGCGTCTATAGTGAGGTGCAAATCTTCTATGCGAGGTTCGATGGTCATGGTTGCTAGCATCCAGGGTTCGATCGTGGAGAAACTCCGCTTTGCCCCTTTTCCCTTGTCAGCGTGCACCATATTCAATTCTCGCGGTCTTTTACCCGCCGCTTTATCGTTTTCTTCCTTGACGACGGGTGGACCATGCTTGATATCCCTTACTAAGTGTGCCAACTTACCCGCTTTCACAAAATATTCGATCTGCTTTTTCAGCTGAAAACAGTCGTTTGTGTCATGGTCGCTCCCTTTGTGGTATTCACAATATTTACTTGTGTCTTTGTTTGGGTTATCTTTTAGCGGCTTTGGAGGATTAAACTTGAGGTTCTCTGAGGCTAGGATCTCCGCCGGTGTCTTGCTTAGGTTGATGTAGTCAGATCGAGGTTTCGAGGACTCATTCCTTGAGTAGGCGTTCCTTGGTCGGTCATACCGCGAGTCCGTCTTGTCGTTCCTCTGGTATCGGTCTCCTCTACCCCTACCTTTAGAACTCCGCTGTTCTCTATCTACTTGATTTTTGAGAGCCTCTTTCTTCCTATTGGCCGCATGACTGGCGGCCACTGCCTTTTCTTGTATGACATAAACTTTAGCTATCCGTAATATTTCATCAAAGGTAGGTGGCACGCCATCTCTCCCATGGAGGGTCCTTAGCAACTCGTCATCGTTTACTCCTTGTAGGAAAGCTCCACAGGATAGATCGTTTGTCACGCCCGGGATTGCCAAGCTTTCCTTGTTGAATCTAACAATAAAATTTTCCACCATTTCATTGTCTCGCCGGCGGATATGGAGAAGTTCGTTTCTATCCTTAGTGTGCCTGCACTGCTGGCTGAACTGTAAGATAAATTTAGATTCCAGGTCTTCAAAACTGTCGATTTCCCCTGTGGGTAGACTATCCCACCAGACCCTAGCTGCACCCATCAGTGTCTGCACAAACATTTTTCACCATAGGGGCATAGGCCAACAAGCTACCTCCCCTGCACTTTTGAATAGGTTAAGATGGTCATCGGGGTCCCCCAGACCATCATATTTGCCTACTGTTTGAGGCATCTTGGGTTTTTCCTTGATAGGAGCTTCCGCTATTCTTCTGGTGAACTTGGATTTGAATGTTGCATCTACTGGCTAATAAGGTCTAGTGAGTTCATCTTCTTCTACATTGATAGGTTGTACTGAAGGGATGACCCCGCCCTGGCCTATACCCTGGGTAGAAGTGGGTAGCGCCGAGGTGATGTTTAACATGGAGCTGGGGCCTCTGCCCGGGGAAAATCTAGGTCTGGATGTATTCCCTCTGTCATAGGCGAGTTCCATTGTTGGCGGGGTTTGGGTGTAAACCGGTTGCGAGGTCGGAAAAGTCCACCATGGCGGCATATAATCCGCGTACGGCGATTGTTGGACATGACTCTGTGTAGTTCCCTGGGGTGTGTATGCTGAATTACCGTATGGAGGTAAATACCCATATGGGGGTGCGTAATAGTACCCAGGGAAATAAGCTTGATTTCCTGGCGTGACCGGGGCGTTCATGATTCCTGCCGGCATGACCACTGGCTGGTGAGGCGGTGTAGACAGTGCAGCTGTAAGCGCTGCTGAGTACAAAGGTGGCATGGCGTAAGTAACTGATGGTTGATAATACTGAGGCATGCTTGCCTGTGGCATGATAGTTCTCGGGCTTTCCGATGTAATAACTGGCATAGAGTTAAGACGCGACGTTTGTGCACTAGTGGTTGCCACTGGGGTGAACATGTTGATACCAGTTACTCTTGGTTCCACGGACTGTAACCGCAGGGAAGTGTATGGGAATAAATCCGCTTCAGTTGCTCCAGAAGAGGTGGCTATATTGCCCGCAAAACCTGGCGGTGGTCCTTCCGCCTCGAATTCTAAATCAAGCGACCTGGTGACGGCCGGTGAAACCGGCGTAGTGGTGATGGGGCCTGTTCCTACCACCAGATTATTATTTGTCACCGCTTGGCTTGGGGTAACTGCTGCGTTCTGATCATTGGCCATGGGGTTCAAAGTGATTGATACCGAAAAGGTCCCACGGATGGCGCCAATGAAGAAACACTGACCTTGACGGTAGTATCCGATGAGGACTTCAACTATCAATGACCCGAACGACTAACTGCAAAACAGAAACACCGTTAGGACTCGTTACAGGAATGGGGTTATTCCTGTAACCACCCTCCGGCGTGAGAATAAGTCTCGGTTGTGGGAGTATAAAAGTATAGAAAGAGGAGAAAGTTGTATGAGAATAAGATCATCTGTACCTTATACGTTTACCTCTATTTATAGTTTATGATTAGGGTTTCCCGTAACTTAGGATGGGCTCCTATAAGTTAGGGATTTGCATGATCTTCCTGAAAAGTTGGAGATTTGGTTGCGTAGCCTATCCATGCAGGATGGAATATTCTAGAACAAATATTTATAATTGTTTATTTATAATAAAATAATAGGTAATGACCGGGTTGGATTATCCGATTGGGGTCATACCTCGTCACAAAGCATGATCCATTGATCAAGATATAAGCAAAATATTGAACCAGTCTCTCCCCAAATATAGTGAATCTTGAACACCTAATCAGAACATCTGTTCAAGAGCATGGCTACCATCTGATGAAGACTTGGAACCGCTGTTCAAGAGTACCAACAGTTGATGAATGCTAGCATATGTTGAAGACCAAGCCCTGATCAAGCCAAAGGTTTGATGAAGAAGACCAAACATCTGTTAGGCCAAACAGATGTTTGGACAACTGCAACAGAGGATATCTTAGACAGTGGTTTCTCAATGTAATAGTATTTATCTCATGAGTGTTTAGTATAGCTTAGATCAGATGGTAAGATTTGATCAGATGTTTAGAATCTTTTTGTTAGGAATGTTAGATGGCACTATCAGGGTGACGTCAGCCAATCACCAGACAGAGCTTTCGTACTTAGTATAAATAGATCACACATGTTAGTGATCTATCTATCACACACATCACATTTTCTCTTGTACGAACTGATTTGTTTATGTGATCAGCTGAGGGGGAGTCTGTAGAGTTAATCGATTTGTAAAACATTTGAATCCTTGATGATTAATGAAAAACAATCGTTGATGATGACTTCCAGTTTGTGAATATTATTGTGATAATCAATACTTGTTTGCAAACAAAGAAACTCCATTTCTAACAATTGGTATCAGAGCTTGGTCGCATTTAAACTTGATTTCACAATTAGTTTAACACAAAAAGATCATCGCTTCAAAGATCCAACTTTAGATCGTAGCTCAGAGTTGTTTAGTGAAGAACTGAAAAAGTCTCTCTCAAAGACTCTATTTTTCTTTAAAAGAACTTGAGAAAATGGCACAGAATAATCCCCACAACACAGGCTTCAGCAATAAACCACCTATGTGTGTCAGATTTGAATATAATATCTGACAAACGTAGGATGGGGCATATGCTATCTCAACAAAATACAGGGTATTGGAGATCTATGGTTTTCGGACCTCGTGTACCAATAGTACCGAGAACCCAAATGTATATGAGCCAAAGAAGCCTGAGAATTATTCCGAGCAAGACTATCAGAAATTGGAGCTAGATGCTATGGCCTTTAGTATTATGGCCATGCCTCTGCTGAATGATGGGATATTTGTGTTGGCCATTTACAATGTAACAATGGCAAGGAGTTATGGGATGAACTAAAAGAATAATTCGGTGTGATGGAGGATGTTATCGAGAACACTCAAGAAATCCTTAACCAGCAATATAAAACCTTCACACATGTCAAAGGGGAGACCCTGACACAACAGTTTGAACGTTTTTATTGTTTAATTAGTGTACTAAAGTCGGTCAATAAAGACTTTTCAAAATCCACTTTAAGTCACCAATTCCTAAGATATCAGCCTAAAAAATGGGACACTATTACAATAGTGATGAGAACATCCCCTGATTTCAAGGACATGAGTTTGACCCAGCTACATGGAAAGCTCCTAACCTTTTAGAGGGAGTTTGTCCAAAAGAAAAAGCTCTAGGAAACTGGAAAAGTGTATGATAGTTACGTTTTTGGTAACATAACACTTTTGAGTCAGGAAGGTTCATCATCTGGAATAGGAAGTTATCAGAGTTTTTATCATTTTATTGATATATCAACGGGTATCAACTCTGATCAACATTCCATTAGCTATACTTTTGCAGCAAATGATGAAACTCATGTCAATGATAATATGTTGTTTATCCTCGATGATCTATGGCATATAGATCCAATTGATCTTGAGGAAATGGATATACTGCATTAGGTAGCCCTACTCAGTCTAAGAGCTAATAATTTTTACAAAAGGACTGGCACGACTTATCCAGGATTAAATGGTAGGTCCAAAGTGGTGTTGGATAAATCCAAAACTAAATCTTTTAAGTGTAATAGGCTAGGAAACTTTGCTACAGAATGCAAGAGTCAAACAAACAACTCTGCACCAATGATTACATGTCCTAGTCAAAGGACCCAATCTATCACACAACAACATATATATACCCAAACTACCCCTAGACCAAATGTGCAAAACAGAACTCATTTTGCACAAACCATGACTCATGTACCTGCACACTATGTTCATGCTCCCTAAATTCCTAAGGTTCAGTATGTCCAAATGCCAATGACACATGCTCAAGCATCACAAGCTACTTATGTTCCTGCAACAACAGAGCTTGGTCAACAGAACTTCTTTTCACATGGCTATGTTGACTAGATTAGCTTGCCAGAAAAATTAACTAATGAAAATTTTGCTTTAATTGCAAATGAGTGTGATGAACATGAAAACTTTTATTTTATGGCTATTTAGCATGATTCAGGTAAAGCAGACTAGTTCAAACTATTGGTGGAGAAGAGATTGTTGGTAAACCCTGCTGAAGGCTTAGGTTAAATACTTGTTGACTCTGAGCTTGCAGAGAAAATGGATGAGAAGTATTCCAAAAGTTCTACTAATTTTATCGGTGCTGGTGCTGATCAGATCGAAATGGCTGCATATAAGGTACCATCTCAAACTCTTAAAGAGTTGTATTCAGACAAATGCATAATAGCATTTGCTAACATAAAAGAGGTGAATGAGAATCTTAGAGAAAAGGTACAAATCAGTGAACTCATTCTTGAAATTTAAACAAAAAGATTTTAAAACAAGAATAACTGAGAAAGACCTTGAGTTAAGCAGTTTGAAACATGAAGCATCCATTACCAAGGATCAACTCTAGTCTATGATAGAAAAATATCAAAACCATAAAAAGGAGCTGGAATCCACACACATCACCTATGAAAAATGGGTAGAATCTTGTCATGGTTATGAGATGCTTCTGGATAAACAAATCAGTAGCAATGTGAAGTTTGGGGTTGGTTTTAGAAAATATGACCAAGAACAAGAAATCCAAGCTTCCATTGACTTTGAAATGGTTGAGTTATACCAACTACATCAACTAGGGAAGAAATAAAAATCACTAAACTTAGTGGGAAGAAAATAATTCTTGAAAACCCACTAAGCTCCATTCAAGCTGAAACACTTAGGTATTAACTTAAACCTACTTGGTCAGACGAATGTTATGTTCAGAAGAATTTCAAACCCATTGATTTTACAAACCCAAATGGTATTGACCCACCCAAGATAAAAATCATTCCTCTTACCAGATCTCAAACATATATTAAAACATTTGTACATGAAAAGAGAAATAAGGGTAAAAAGAAAGATAAGGATCCAACACTGAAGTGTGATTTATGTGGATGATTAAATCATATAACAAAAGACTGTTTTAAGATAAAAGCATATGATATTAAAAGAACAAACAGTGTTTGTGTATCCACTGCTGGGTGTACCATTTGTGGAAAACTTAACCATTTGACTCAACAGTGTTCTTTTCTCAAACCATTTGATGTAAATCTAAATAGGTCTAGAAAGAAAATGAACTTCAAAAGGAAAGATGGGCCTGGTAACCAGAATACCCAATTTGTTTCCAATAGAGTTAAGCATAACCACATTGTTTATTCACAAAAGTCAAACCAACATCCTACACATATGTCAGGTCAAACGTATGTTGCATCACAAAATGCACAACCCAAAGGCAATGGGAAACCACCTTACAATAAAATGACTTACAGGTATATAGAACCTGTACCACAACCTCAAAAGCCAAGGGTAAACATGCATCCTCATAGGTATCAACATCTTGTTGGGAATGGTCAACATCCATTGACCCAAGTGTGCAAGCACTTGTAGAGGGTCAAAAACACTTGCGGGAGATTGTACAAAAACTCCTAATGACCAAAGACAAATACCAAGAAGCCATTGCAGTGGTTGATAACACCAAATCCAAAGCAAATAATGCTTTGGATCATCTCCAAGATTAACCCATTCACCATCATCTGCAGGAAACCAATGTTGGTAATTTGAAAGTACCAACAAAGTTTACATGTGCATCTATCTTCTATCCCAATAATAGCAAGAAAAACTGTTCTGAAAAATCCAAATTATTTTTATCTTCTATTTTAATTCATGTCTTAAAAATTTTTAAAACCAAAATCATTATTCAAAAATCAAGAAAAGATTAACAAAATCACCAAAAAGAATTGTTTAAATGGTTCAAAAGTCAGTTCAAGTGCAATAACCACAGTTTAAGGCAAAAGAACCACTGTTTTTCAAAACCAGTGTTTGACTTTTTAAAAGTCAAACAGAGCAACTGTTTCCATCCAAAATTCTGTTTAACCCAATAAAGGTTTCAAACAAAGGTTTTTCAAAATTCTATTGACCAAGAGTCAAACAGATGTTTCAAAACACTGATCATATTGTTCAAAGGTCTGTTGAGCACAACAGAGGTTAAACAGATATTTTGAAAACAGATCTTTGATATCTTCATCAGAGGGTTTCTTTAGTAGGACCCACTTTATGAACAGAGGTTTTCTGACAAATAGGAGCTGACCACGTAGACTAAAAGGTAACCGTTGTCCATGCTGGCATCCCTGTTCCATTAACTCTATAAAAACCAATGAGAAACAGTACTTCTGTCCTCCGTTATTGAAAATTTTCAAATGAGAAAAACTCTGAATTTGCTTCCATCAAACTCTGTTTTCAATCAAAATAATTTCTCGAAAGATTTTCAAATGGTTTGAACCATAGTTCATCATGGCTCTCAAAATCTAAACCCCGCACAATTACCTACCGTATCTTGTAAAGCATAACAAGAATATGGACTTCCATTCCATCATTGACATCATCAATTCATTAAATATCTCTACATCATCACCGCCGATGCACCCATCTATCTTTCCACACTCAGAGAATTCTGGGCAAATGCAAAGTTGTCATTGCAAAACAGTAAGCCCTTTCTCATTACCTCCACCATTAACGAAGAACATGTAGAAATCACCACGGAATCCATCTCCACTATGTTCCAATTAAAGAATATGACATGTATGGAAACTTACCTTAAAAATGACATACATGTTGAGTTCATAGAAAGGGGCTATGAAGGTCAGATGGTGGGAGCAACACTTTTGAAACCAAAGTTCCCACCTGAGATGAAATTCTTTTTCCATTCTCTCTTGGTTTGCCTTTCTGCTAAAACCACTGCTTTTAATGAGATACCCCTAAAAAAATCAGTATCTGGGGTACGCTATTTTGAGAAATTCAAATCATAAGCTATCTCAAACACTATTTCTAGATTTGGTAGCAAACTTGAGGGAAATCAGGAGAGGTATTATTAATCCTTTTCTTAACTATCCAAGGCTATTAGTTAAGCTTTTACCTAAAAACATTTTAAGAAAGAAAGTTTTGAAAAAGGTGAAGCATTACAAACTAACAGTGTTTCAAATGAAACTTTTACGCGCATGATGGCCAAAATCCAAGAAAATGTGTTGAATGAAAATGTTTTAGAAAATCAAGTAACAGATGTTACAACATGTATTGCTGAGCCCACTGCTCCTGGTGACCATGGTGCACATCCCAACACTATGGAACCCACACCAGACACTTCCATAAAAACCACTTCAACTCATATCCCAAAATCCAAAAGAAAAACCACAAAAAGGGTATCTCTAGGGGTTGAGATGCCAGAGATCCCTGTTGCAGCACAAAAGCAACAAACCCAGACATCTGTTGTTACTTCCTCATAACGGATGCAAACATCTCCACCCATCCAAACTCCTCATTCTTCCTCACAAAAGGAAAGTGCTGTAAGCACAGGGGACACACATCAAGGGGGAGATATATCATTTGATTATCTCTTCTCAAGCCCCTCTCCCAAGGCCGCTTATCCTTGTACACCTCCAAACACTTCAACAGTCCATTCACCCTTATAAAAATTGCTTGATGCAATTGATACATTTGACTTGCATGTACCTAGTTCCTCTCAACAACAAATCAAAAAGAGTTCACTTCAACAAGTGAATAGGGCAAGTTCAGAGATCATTGCTATCCCACAAGCAGAGGAGGCTACACCTTCTATATCCAAAGAGATACAGGTTGGTATTTCAAGTGGGCAGTTACTACAACTGTTGAGACAACACTCTCATAGTTGGTAAGTTGTTACATCATTAAGACCCCCATGAAGGCAACAACTGTCAAGACATTAGTCTCTTCTCCAATTGGAAGTCCCCCCAGTACCAAGAACAAGAGGCACTTGGTATAAAACCAAGTTTAACCACATCTGGTTGGAATTCAGATGATCCTGTTAACTCATGTGACGGATTAAACTATCAAGAATTGACGGAGATGGTCACAAACTAAGAAACATCTGTTGGAGAGATCAAGGATATGCCGAAAATCCTGATTCAAAACTCCAGACCTCGTCCTTCAAATGCAGAAATTGCAAAAGAAATGTGGGCTCATGTTGAACGATACCTACATCTTCAAAAGCAGGCTACAGAAGAGAAATTTTTCAAGCAAGCAGAGCTTATAAGAAAAATAGTGGATACTAGGTACCAAGATACACAGGAAGAAGTTAAAGCCATTAAAGACTGTATCTTTGAAAACACTGGTGAAGCTCTCACTCTCCCAAAATACAATGATGCCAAAACGGGGGAGTTAGAAGAATGCATGAGAAAGCTTCAACCCCATGTCAAAAAGGCTAGAAAAAGTCCTAACATTGTTGCACTCAAAAGGGATAGAAAAGAAGAAATTAATAAAGAAATTGAGAAGCAAAAGAGAAGGGATACAAGAGAATGCAACATGCAGATCACAGTGCAGGAGATAATCAAAAGAAAAGAAATCCAAGACAACCAAGGTTCTTCAACAAGGGTTAGTCAAAGCACTGTTGCACCTATCACACCCATTTTTCCATCTATCACAACCCAAACCACTGTTCCCACCTTCACTACTCAAATCACCACCACTTCCACTGCCAAAGCATTTGTTGCCACTTAAAAAGTGACAACAGAGGTTACAACTACACAAACACCACCTTCACCATTACTATCTATGTCCCCCCAAAGGACTTCTCAAAAGAAAAACTACATCACTACCCCCACACCACCACCAAAAATACAAAAAGTACATACCAGAACCAAGAGAACTAAGTTCATTATCAAAGACGATGATGAAGAAACTCCTGATGCATCTCCTATCCAAACAACCACCACCACCATTACATCTCACATTTTCACCACCACTACTACTGCACTTACCACTCCTTCACCTACCACACTTCCACCTAACATACTTGACCCATTGGAGTTAAGACATATCTCAAAAGGGATAGAGTCCTTCTACTCCATAACTGGCATAAGGAAAGTGACCTTTCTTTCTCTCAAAATCTATAAAAGGCCTAATAATGTACAAGAGTACCTGGATTTAAAGCTCAAACAGGCTGAAAATATCGTTTCTATCAAAAGCAAGGGAAAGAGTGATAAAGAGGCACATCAAATCATGTCTACAGAATTCACCAAAGTGAATAGACTTGAAGATTTTGCCAAAATGTCAGTCATAAGGCATTTCATAGACCAGTTAGCAACCCTAGTCTCAAAAAGGAACTAAGGGAAGACTATCTGGATTTTATCATGAAGAATAAGCCCTACAGAGCTTCAAGAGCTCAATTTACTGGATGGCCAGTTGTGGCCTGTAGCGGCTCGCACAAAAATGTCCTAAAACGCTCCGTAAGTGAAAATCCAAACCCGTAAAACCTTGCTTTTTATAAAAATCCAAGAAAACAAGAAATTTCAGTCTGTCGCGGGGCGCGACAGAGTTAAGAAAGTCTGTCGCAAGGAGCGACAGCCCTGGACTCTCCGGATAACGATGAGGGACACGTGTCGTCCACGTGGCAAGGCTAGGGGTGACACGGCAGCCCTAGCCGTAGCTAGGCTGGCCCTCGCGGGGCGCAAAGGAACTCCTTCAGGCCTCTGCGGGCCGCGAGAGACTGACGAAACTGCTACAAATTGAGTGTTGCATGGGCAGTTCAATCTGCTCGAAAATTTCTTTCAAAAACGCCTTCTTTCTGCTCAAATAACAAATTATAGTACCGAAACGCAGCTACGATAATGGGGTAATAACTCGATCACTGCTACAATACTATATCCAATCGATTAAAACCGATCCGATGGATGTTTAAGTGCTACTTAAAATTTTGGGCTATACTTTGTCATTCGTCGTGAGGGTTTCGATCTCGTGAATTATCGTAAATGTTGTATTAAGTTACTAACCTAGTTTCGTTTGCATTATATATTTCACTAGGTTTACCAGCTTAATCAGTCGGCAGACTCTGACCGTTTAAATTTGCAATGTGATTCATTCTCTTTTTACCAAATTGCTTTCAAAACCCTACCTGTTTTCAAAGTTGTAATTACAGTGATTAAGTCTTTGTAATCTTCAATTACTGCCGGTATGTGGGGTTTTGTATACACTACTTGATAAGCTTCACCATTGGACAACGGGTAGCCAATGTTTGATATGACCATAGTCACAGATCCGGTCAAGTGACAAATACCGATTTGGGGTAATTGGTTGATATAAAAACATTGTAATCGCTCTTAATACTGTAAATTATAACAAATGTGTTTTTTGTGCAAAATTGAATGAACTCACCAGTATTTTCTGCTGACCAAATGTTTTTAAAACGCATTTCAGGTGATTACAGTAGATTGGAATAAGAGTTGTGATACGACACCGAAAGCCTTAAAGAAGTGGCATATTTTATCAAATGAATTAAATTAAATTAAATTAAATGTTGTTTTATGTAGTTGGCTGTAGGATCGTATTCTGACCCGAACGAGTCTATCAGAGGAGTTTTGATCAATTACAGGTGCGGAAAACAAGTAATCAACGTAGAAACAGCTAGATCTTCACTTAAATCACACTTTTGATTGATATTACAGCGTTTACAACCAAATCTCACACCGGCAGCACCTCGGTATGGAAAACAAGAACACGTTACAAATGATTTCGTACATGGGGTATATATAGGATCTGAGATTTCGCTCATATGGACATGATGTCCATAAAAGCTAAATCACTATGTCCATAAAAGCGAAATCAGTGATTTCCCACATAGTGACATGTGATTTCCCACATATGAACATGTGATTTCCCACATATGAACATGTCCATATATGTGAAATCAACTTTTTCGGGAAATCTCGTACAATGTGCCCTAATCTAACATTCTAAGACTAAGACTCGATACAAGACGAAGTCGACAGATGTAGTGCACCAATAGACTCCCCCTCAGATGTTGACGAGTCTTAAGTGTCGAGTCTTCGCATCTTCAGTCTTGATCTGTCTTTGGGCTTCTTTCTCTCAATCTCTTATCGCAGGACTTCAGACTCCCCCTTGCGACATGCTGGCATTTCTTCAGTTCATCAGCATCATCAGCTTTAGGATTGTTGTCTGGCTTTCCATCTCACAGCTTCTCAATATCAATCAGCCTGACTCTTCATGTCTCAAGATCATTGCCTGGCTACCTCCAATCAGAGTCCTCAGGTATTGAAACCTGGCTCTCATCTAGCTCAGATCTCAGGAACGGATAACCTGGCACATCTTATCCTGCAAAAGCTCTACCTCAAAGTAAATTTCTCTCACATACATATTTCAAACATATAACCTTGCACTAACTCAGACTCACCTTCAAAACCCAAACAAAATGATTTTTCAATCTGATGAACCACTTGAAGATTTGACAAAAATAATCAGTTTTAAAGACAAACTCCTCCTCAAATTATGTTCATCATGTTTAGCACTCAGAATTTTGAAAATCAGCTTTTCAATATCAGTCGTCAAAAATCTTTTTGGATTTTCTGAAACTTTATGCTAAAACACACTAAAAATCTTTTTGGATTTTGAAATAAAGAAACATGTAATGCAGTAACGAAATATTTACAAACAATATTTTTGTGAGTTCGTGTAAGAGGATCATATCAGTTTATGAGACAAGTCACCAACACCGTTAAGCTATATTTCATTTTAAGTTTTAAACAATTCACTTAGATTGTCAGTATACTGGTCCATTTAAATTTTCACACAAATTTCAACTGATCCGAGATACGATGTTAATGTTTTAAGAGACTTAAACTTATCCGTGTGTCCCACTACTTGAATATACTCCCGTATCCAGATCCCAATATTCAGTCTTACAGGTGAGTATACCACAGATGATATCTGTAAGGGAATAAATTATAGTACGAAACCGTGAGAGCTCAGGTCAGAACTTCCGTTCAGCAGAGAGATGATGGCTCGACTTTCGGTGTGTCCCCTTTAGAGGATCTTTTGTTTTCAACAGCAGCGACTATCAATTTTATTGTTTCGTCAGCATGCTGAGGGCGAAGCTATGTTTCAAGCTTTTGCGGAAAGCATTATCCGGGGACTAGGTCAGTACTTCCATACAGCAGAAGTCCTGGGATAATACCCCAGATATCACTGAGCATAAAGACCTAGTATCTCAGAATAAGGGACCATTCAAACAAGATTTCAGGGGTTACCTATATATCCAAGATGTTGTTACCCACAGAATAAGCAAGTTTGAATATTTAGGTTTATATCTCGTCACAATCTACTAAATGTGCAAAAACCTACTGGCATATCCGCAGTGAGATTGTTTATCACATTTTAACTTTCCAATTCTTTAGCATGTTGTGATAGCCCACTGATGTACTATCATTTCCTCTATTCACAACGAAACTCATTTTTGAATTTTATCATGTTTTTTACTTTTTCAAATTTTCTAATGTTTTTGTATTTTCTGAAAATTTCTATTCCCCCTAAAATGCAAACACATTTTAGGAAATTTGAAAACTATCTAAGCTCTTGACCCACTTGAAGAAAATTCAAAACAAACTGTACAGAAACATGACAACCGATATCAAATCGCCTCAATTCGCCATTCACTAGGCATAAACAATCTGAACTCCCCCTTTTACAAACCATTTTCTCATTTAGATTTCAAAACACTTAAGTTTGTTTTAATCAAAATGATTTTTCCGGAAAATGAGTTTGTTTTTACCACTTGTAAGTTTCAGTACGGGGATATGGTTCATCATCTTGTCAGTTTTATCAACTGTAGTAAATCAAGTACAACTTAATGTCCTTGATTCACTGTTTGCAATCAAGCAACCTCTAAACCACTTGTAAGAATAACCACTTGTAGATATAACCAATCAATACCAATTGTAGGAATGAGTCATCTACATTTTACCCATCAAAGTGCCGATTCCTGCTTCGCACTTACCAACCAGGAAGCTCCGGCGTAGTCATTCAACCTGTAAAATTTTAACAATTTCAAGCATTTTCAAAACAACTTTATTAAACATGAAAGATGCCGATTCCTGATCCACGATTACAAACTTGGGATCTCCGGCAAGTCAGGTTTTTCAATGAAAGAAAATATCCACCCAAGCCTGACCAGCCTTGGGTGTTTTCAATTCAGAAGCAGTTGGGGTGTAAGTTGCTTTCTTTGTAGCATAAAACTCCTTTACCCCTTTAACCTTCTCATCGACCATCTTTCCGAAAATTTTCTTTACATTCCCCTTAAAAGCTTTCTCAACATCAAAATTATCCTTCTCAGAATAAAACTGATTTGAGATTTCAAACTTTCCAACTTTTCTTTTAAATTTTTCAGTCCTCAATGGTGGAAAGTTCTCATCATCCATTGAAGGAACTGAATTTTCATCACTCTCATCAAACTGTGGCTCCTCTGATTTTGTGGAATCAGATTCATCACCAGATTTTACTTCTGATTTCCTAACAACCCATTTTTGGTTGTCAAGTTTAACACTTCGCCTGTAAAATCTCTTTGAACACTCACCAACTTCAAATGTTGAATTTTTAAAAACTTTAAATTTTTTAGTTGGTGGTTCAGTTTTATCAACAATAACTTCTTTCAGTTTTCCAGAAACTCCCTGTTTTGTGTTTGTCGCTTTCGGACAGTTCCATGTAATGTGACCAGCTTCATTGCATCGGAAACAAATTCTTGTCTCTTTCTTCACATAAGCTTCATTCTTTCTCTTCTCGGCAACAAATTCTTGGTTAGATTGTTTCCAGAATGGGCTTTTTGCTTCCTCTTCATGGCTAGTTCCTGCAACATATGTCATTTTTTATTTATAATCTCGAACATATTTTTCATTTTTATAGTTTTCAGGTGGAATAAAACCAAGTCCTTTCTTTTTGTAGCTACGATTGTGGTTTGGTTTCTTTTGAAAACCAGAACCAGAATTGTAACCATTTTTCTTATTCAAACGTTGTTGTACTCTTGAGGTGTAAGGTTTAGGTTTTACATTAAGATTTTCATCTTTTATTTCAGAAATATTAATTTCTGTTAATTTGAAAACCTTTTTTATCAAACCAGTTTTGACACCTCTTATTGGAAACTCTTTATCAAAATATAATTTGTCAGAATCATTCAAAGTATATACAACTTCAAATGTTTCATCATTCAAATTAGATTTTGACAACAAAAATTATTTACTATAAACCCGTTTTCCCGACGATTTTGAACTCTTTTCGGACGAACTCGAACTCCCGACTGACTGACACGAACTTTCGGATTCGGATTTTGACTCTGACTCCTCATCCTTATCCAACACCTGATCAACCACTCTTTTTATCAGTTCTGACTCATGATCCGTGTCGGATGCTGTGAACGTGACGTCAATATTGTCTGGTAAAACATCAGTTATCTCGGATTCTAACTTAATATTGACTGCCTGTTTTAGTTCTTCCTCGTTAGGTTTTCTAGGCGAGTACCCTTCCCAAATCGGAGGCGGACACTTATTATAACAGACATCCTGTTTCTTACCAGTATCCTTTTTCTTCTTTGGCTTTGTTTCTTCACCTTTAAACGCTTCAAATCCTTCAACTGTTGGATAAATCCTATCAATTATGTAGTCACAACCTTTGTAACTTTGCAGCAATCTTCTGATTCTCTCATTCTCAGTTGCTTCACTATTCAACTCTTTCTTCCACTTTGCACATTCTTCTATGTACAAGTTGATCTATTTCTGCTTTGTCATCATGGTAGCATTCATCATCTTCAAAGCTTTTTCTCTTTCAGAGTTAGTCTTCTCCAGACTATTCACATGTCTGTTCAATACATCATACGATTTTTTCAAATTCTTTACATCAAACAACAATTGTTCTTTCAACTTTTCTAACTCACTAAACCTCTCATCTTTTTCGATACATTGTTTACAAGACTCTAAACATGTAAGACAGGGTTTTGTGATTTCAACGATCTTCTCGACTTCAACTATCTTTTCAACTTCCACAATCTTCTCAATCATTTTGACCTCTTTCATTTCCTTTGCAACTTTCCTCTCTCTCAGCTTCTTCAATTTTTCTGCAAAATAAAATTCAAAAGTGTCAGAAGATAAATGTGTTTTTCCAAGATTTATCTGTTCCATCTCTTCATCATCACTTGTTTCTGATGAACTGTTTTCTGATGAAACAGATCTTTCATCTTCACTTTTCTCATTATCCATCCACTCCTTCATCAACTCTGGCTTTTGCACAATCTGAGCAATAAAAGCTTTAACATTTGGATCAGCTGAAATAAACTTGTCCCAGCTAAAACCTTCAGCCATTTTCTCATCATCTTGATCAACAATGCCATAATAAGCTTTCCTATTTGCATCCTCGATCATTCTTCCATGTGCCGTTTGAGCTTCTTTTTGTTGATGCGGTTGATGAGTGATTTGCTGATAAATGGATTTCCTATAATAATCATCTTTCCCAGACGACTCCTTTGCTCCTCTCAGCTCCTGATTTTTGCACTCTCTTTTAAAGTGGCCTTTCTCCCTGCAACGAAAATAGACAACTTTAGATTTATCAAATCCTAGATTAGAAAGGTTTGCATCCAAGAAATCATTTCTTCCTGTAACCAATCTAAATTTTTCTGCTCTCCTCAAAACACTAGCTAAGGCCCATTTAATATCCATCAGTTCCAGCTCCTCTGCATCGATTTGATCATAATCTTCCTTTGTGAGCATCGGATTACCAATTCTTCTGGCAATCAACCCTTCATAAGACTCTAATGCAGTGACCAATAATCCCATATGATTCTTTACAATCTCTTCAGAATAATTTTGTCCATTTTGAAGATGTAAAGCCACATTGCACTGAATTAGATGACCATTTCCAGCAGATGAACTTTGAACACTTGGAGGATTCACCGTTGAGAACCCACTAGTGTTGACTGATCCTTGACTGCTTGGTGTAGATTGATTTCCAGCACTAAATGCAGTTTGTATCTTTGGACTTGCTTCAGCAGTTTGAACATTTCCTTTATAGTACAATTTAATATCTTGTTGATGAGTAGAACTATTCATTCTAGCAATTTTCTGCTGCTCCAGATCCTGTGCCTCCAACTTCTCTATAAACTGTGCAATCGATAACCTTCTAAACTGTCCGGAATTCTTCAATATCATCAGATATGTACCCCATTCCTTTTGCGGTAACGCATCAGCAAGCTTTTCAACCCATTCTGCTAGAGTTTTTGTAATCTTCAACTGTGACATGGTGCGTACAGGATGACAATATCTTTCAATAAGAGTCTTTGTTGTTTCACCAGGCATGCATGCAAATAGTTTAAACTCCTTTTTCAGCAATGCTGCTTTACTCTGAAGCATCTCAGTACTTCCTTCGAATTTCTTTTTAAGAGCTTCCCAGATAGAGTAAGCATTGTCATCATGTTGAAGCAACACAAATATATCCTCCTTTACTGCTTGTTGTAACAGATTGATCATCATTTCCTCTACTTTATAACTATCTCTTTCTTGCTCTGTGAATTCTGAAATGATTTTATCGACTCCCGCTGAATTCTTTGGCCTCTCATATTCAGTTTCGATGCTCTCCCAAGCTTTTAGATGATTCGCCTGAACCCAATTTTCAAACCGTTTCTTCCATCCGTGATAATCTTCAATTCCCATAAGTTTCGGGGTTTTTTGCATTGTTCAGGTTTCATTCTCCATTGTCATGGTGTTAGTAATGTCGGATGGACTAGCCGGGGTTGTAGCAAATGCGTTGTAAAACTCAGTATCCATGATGACTTATCACGTTTTTTCAAGATCAGTGACAAATAAGCGAAAACAGATGTTTGTGCACGAAGAGCGAAAACCCAGATGTTCACAAGAGTGGAACCCTGATGTTCACAAGAGTGGAACCCTGATGTTCACAAGAGTGGAATCAGGTGCTTAGGGTTGACATAAAAGCGAAATCAGGTTAATGATGGTCACAAAAGCGAAATAGGTCTTATGTGTGTACACATGAGCGAAATCAAAGTTTTGGTGACCTTAAGAGCGAAATCAGAAATGCCTAATGAGCGAAATAGGGTTTGGGTTGTACGAAAGAGCGAAATCAGAGACTCTAGGTGTCCAGATGAGCGAAATTAGGTCACTTGGGTGTACTTTGGAGCGAAACCTGAAAGACCTTATAAGCGAAATCACTGGTTGTTCATATGAGCGAAATCAACTCGGGGGTTATTTTGGACCATTTTTAGTTCGAATTTTAGGCTCAAACTTTCAGGGATTTGTTAATGTTCAATTATCTACAATCTGTGAAATTTTGAGCGGATTTCGACCGTTAAATCTCGTTCTGATGAAGAAAGAAGGTGTAGAATTAAGAATTTATGATGAAATCCAGCAAATCTCTGTAGAACTCCTCCTCCTGAAGCTCTGATACCACTTGTAGGATCGTATTCTAACCCGAACGAGTCTATCAGAGGAGTTTTGATCAATTACAGGTGCGGAAAACAAGTAATCAACGTAGAAACAGCTAGATCTTCACTTAAATCACACTTTTGATTGATATTACAGCGTTTACAACCAAATCTCACACCGGCAGCACCTCGGTATGGAAAACAAGAACACGTTACAAATGATTTCGTACATGGGGTATATATAGGGTCTGAGATTTCGCTCATATGGACATGATGTCCATAAAAGCGAAATCACTATGTCCATAAAAGCGAAATCAGTGATTTCCCACATAGTGACATGTGATTTCCCACATATGAACATGTGATTTCCCACATATGAACATGTCCATATATGTGAAATTAACTTTTTCGGAAAATCTCGTACAATGTGCCCTAATCTAACATTCTAAGACTAAGACTCGATACAAGACGAAGTCGACAGATGTAGTGCACCAACATTGGCTTTATCCCATACTAAAGCTACCTTTGTAAAACATGGGTTATTCCCATCTGTTTAATAAATAAAATCCGGTGTTTCTAAACTCTTGTATTTTCCTAACTCACGATCCTGATGAAACATTTCCGCTGCAATATTTTCAAAATAACCACCGGTACCACTTGATTGCTCGCGGCTCCCGTCCAGGGTGTGTTCGGGGGTCGTGACAGAGGTGGTATCAGAGCCACTTGTTTAAGCAATTAGGTGTTGTAATAATACATAAGCTTAAACGAAAGAGTTAGGAAATTGTTATTAACTGGTAGCAACCAGGATAGTATTTAGACTTGAACTTAAGAAAGCTGCCTTAATATAGGCTTTGAGATGAGCTAATTAGTTGTATAGGTATAATGTGATGGGTATTAGTATGCCGTGAGGATGATGACTAGAACATTGTAAGTACAGTAAATAAGCGATAACACTTGGCCACTGTTATTTCTTATTTATTGGCACTACTTGGTTCTGGAATATGATCCGTCATGTGAATACTAATTTCCTTGCTTCTTGTTGCAAGCCATAATAAAAGATGCACTTTCAAAATCATAATTTAAGAAAGATCTATTTATGGGAAATACAAATTATCTCTCCAGCAAGATTGGGTATGGTGTAGCAGACTCTCCAGCTTGTCCGGGTAAGATGGGGTTACCTCTCCGGCAAGACCCGGTAAGATGGGGTATATGATATGTCAAACAAGTGACAAAATTCCTAAATAGTATCATGACCTGATGTCTGACTTGTTTTTGGAAATATGAATCTGTTATATACATTGACCTTATGAATGGTATGTATATTACAATATGTGAAATATATGATTATATAGATATGTCTCTATATGGAAATCCAAAAAGCATAAGGATTGACAATTTAGAATAAAGCATGAGCATGTGTGTCAATGATAATTCTAGATTTCTTTATCAGGAATCTCTTGTATACATCTATAATTCCGATATTGAAAACTATTTCATTTGATCATCCGTCTCGTAACTCGTGCGACAAGATGAACGATGTGGACCTTTTATGTTGGGACACCATCAAAAGTATAAGAATTCCCTTTGCGTTACCTTAGATTATTAACGCAATAGGAAACCTGTAACTAAAATTCATGCTAGGCACAAAACGTCTAAAAACTTACGCTAATAAGAGTAATTCTACTTTCTTTAAGAACTCTTGCGAAGATAAAAGTAACCACGACTAGATGCACTTACAAAGACTTTCTTCACTTATAATCCTACTAAGATTGTCAGTAATAAAGAAGTTGTCACGACAATACATGGGCTGCAAAGGACAAAAGTTGTCCAAACCATTAGTATATACGCTATTACGCCAAGAAGGAAGAATTGAATTATCAGGACATAAGTTCTCGGTAAACTTTCTACCTATGAATTTAGCAGGATTCGACGTCGTGTTAGGAATGGATTGGTTAGTAGCCAACCATGCTCGAATCCTATGTGACCAGAACTTCGTAGAAATTTGTACGCCAACAGGAGAGATAATTCTGATTACAGGAGATAGGCCACGTAAGACAATAAAGTTTGTTTCAGTGATGAAAGTCGCTAGTTACGAACGAACGAAAGCAAGGCATAGTGTATATGATTTCACTAATCATTAACACTAAAAGTAAAGAACTTCAGGAAATTCTAGTAGTATCAGAATACTCCGATGTATTCCCGGAAGATTTACCTGGATTACTACCGGATAGGGAAGTAGAATTTAGAATTCATCTAATACCTGGAACTGCTCCAATAGCTAAGGCACCTTATCGATTAACACCCACAGAGATGTTAGACTTGAAAAAGCAATTAGATGAATTGTTAGAAAAAGTATTCATACAATCCAGTTCATCCCCTTGGGGAGCACCGGTGTTGTTCGTGAAAAAGAAAAATGGGTCAATGCGAATGTGTATCGATTATAGAGAATTAAATAAGGTTACTATTAAGAATCGATACCCATTACCTAGAATTGATGATCTTTTTGATTAACTTCAAGGAGCTAGGAATTTCTCTAAGATAGATTTGCGCTCCGGATATCATCAACTGAAAGTACAGGAATAAGGCATTCCTAAAACTGCTTTCAGGACTAGGTATGGTCACTATGCGTTTACGGTCATGCCATTTGGGTTAACAAATGCTCCTGCAGCATTTATGGATAGGATGAATAGAATTTGTAAGCCGTATTTGGATAAATTTGTAATTGTCTTCATTGACGATATACTTATTTATTCCAAAAGCAAGGACGAACATTGTGAACACCTGCATGCACTCTTAACCCTGTTAAGAAATGAAAGGCTTTATGCTAAATTTTCTAAGTGTGAATTTTGGTTGCAAAAGGTGCAATATCTAGGACACATGGTTAATCATGAAGGCATTCACGTAGATCTTTCCAAGATAGAAGCTATCACAAGTTGGAAAGTCCCGAAGTCAGCTACAGAAGTCAGAAGTTTTCTAGGATTAGCTAGATACTATAGCAGTTTTATCCAATACTTTTCTAAGATAGTTGTTCCATTAACTAAGTTAGCCTGTAAAACTGTTAACTTTGAATGGGGACCAAAGCAGGAAGAAGCCTTTAGAATCCTAAAGCAAAGATTAACAAATGCCCCAATTCTTGCCTTACCAGAAGGAACATAAGATTTTGTAGTTTACTGTGATGCTTCTAAGCTTGGATTAGGATGTGTATTAATGCAACGCAAGAAAGTGATTGCGTATGCATCAAGGAAATTGAAAAAGCACGGGGAAAATTACACAACTCATGAGTTAGAATTAGGAGCAATAATTTTTGCCTTTAAGATTTGGAGACATTATCTGTATGAGAGTAAGTTTACTGTCTCTACAGATCATAAGAGCTTAAGATATATTATTGGGCAAAAAGAATTAAACATGAGGCAAAGAAGATGGATGGAAATCTTAAGTGATTATGACTGTGATATTCAATATCACGAAGGAAAAGCAAATGTAGTCGCCGATGCCTTAAGTCGTAAGTACCATGAGAAACAAAGACGAGTTCGTGCTCTTAGACTAAATCTGCAATTAGATTTAATGGAACAACTGAAAAATGTTCAAGAAACAGCAATCAAGGATGACGCTGAATGAATGAAAGGAAGAATAAAGGAACTAGAGCAACGAACTGATAAGAAAAGAATTTGGGTACCTAGACAAGGAAATCTACGAGATAGAATATTAGAAGAAGCCCATAAATCTAGGTATACGATGCATCCTGGTAACAACAAGATGTGTCAAGACTTGAGGAATAACTTTTGGTGGATAGGAATGAAAAAGGACATAGCTAGTTACGTCTCTAAGTGTTTAACTTGTTCACAAGTTAAGGCAGAACACCAGAAACCTTCAAGATTACTCCAATAGTTGGAAATGGGGATTAATCACAATGGATTTTGTTGCTAAATTACCAAAAACAAGAAAAGGTAACGATGCAATCTGGGTGATTGTGAATCGATTAACCAAATCAGCTCATTTCCTACCAATGAAGGAAACCTTTAGCATGGAAATACTAGCTAAGTTATATGTGGATGAGATAGTATCACTACATGGAGTTCCACTCTCCATTGTGTCAGATAGGGATAGTCGTTTCACTTCACATTTTTGGACAAGTTTCCAACAAGCAATGGGGGCACGATTGAATTTAAGTACATCATACCATCCCCAAACTAATGGACAAAGTGAAAGGACAATTCAAACCCTGGAAGACATGTTAAGAGCATGTGTTATAGATTTCGGTGGAAATTGAGACGACCACTTGCCCTTAATAGAATTCTCCTATAACAGCAGTTATCACTAGAGCATCAACGTTGCCCCATTCGAAGCACTTTATGGACGAAAGTGCCGAACTCCCGTATGTTGGGCAGAAATAGGAGAAAGTCAATTATTAGTTCCCGAAATTGTAAAGGAAACCACCGACAATATAACTCAAATCAAGGAAAGGCTAAAAACGGCTCGAGATCGCCAAAAGAGTTATGCTGATAATCGATGTAAGCCGTTAGAATTTCAAGTTGGAGACCGAGTACAATTAAAAGTTTCTCCTTGGAAAGGAGTAGTTCGATTCGGTAAGAAAGGAAAACTGAGTCCCAGATATATCGGACCATTTGCAGTTATTCAACGGATAGGACCAGTCGCATACCAATTGCAACTACAAGAAGAGTTAGCCGGTGTACATGATGTGTTTCATATATATAATCTTAAGAAATGTTTATCTGATGAATCACTGGTAGTACCTCTTCAAGATATATAGAGGTAAATGAAAAGTTGAAATTTGTTGAGAAACCTCTGAAAATAGAAGACAGAAAGGTCAAGAATCTCAAACACAAGAGATTGGTTTTAGTCAAAGTAAAATGGGATTCGAAAAGAGGACCTGAATACACGTGGGAGTTACAATCATAGATGAAAAGAAAATATCCTTACATATTCCAGTAAATCTCGAGGACGAGATTTTAAACCAGGTGGGGAGGATGTAACGTTTCGCACAAAAATGTCCTAAAACGCTCTGTAAGTGAAAACCGAACCCGTAAAACCTTACTTTTTATAAAAGTCTAAGAAAACAAGAAATTTCAGTCTGTCGCGGGGCGCGACAGAGTTAAGAAAGTCCGTCACGGGGTGCGATAGCCCTGGAATCTCCGGATAACGGTGTGGGACACGTGTCGTCCATGTGGCTAGGCTAGGGGGTGACACGGCAGCCCTAGCCGTAGCTAGGCTGGCCCTCACGGGGTGCGAAGGATCTCCTTCAGGCCGCCGTGGGCCGCGAGAGACGGACGAAAATGCTATAAATTGAGCGTTGCATGGGCAGTTCAATCTGCTCGAAAATTTCTTTCAAAAACGCCTTCTTTCTGCTCAAATAACAAATTAAAGTACCAAAACGCTGCTACGATAACGGGGTAATAACTCGATCACTGCTACGATACTATATCTGATCGATTAAAACCGATCCGATGGATGTTTAAGTGTTGCCTAATATTTTGGGCTATACTTTGTCATTCGTCGTGAGATGTTCTATCTCGTGAATTATCGTAAATGTTGTATTAAGTTACTAACCTAGTTTCGTTTGCATTGTATATTTCACTAAGTTTACCAGCTTAATCAGTAGGCAGACTCTGACCGTTTAAATTTGCAATGTGAGTCATTCTCTTTTTACCAAATTGCTTTCAAAACCCTACTTGTTTTCAAAGTTGTAATTACAGTGATTAAGTCTTTGTAATCTTCAATTACTGCCGATATGTGGGGTTTTGTATACACTACTTGATAAGCTTTCACTATTGGACTACGGGCAGCCAATGTGTGATATGACCATAGTCACAGATCCGGTCGAGTGACAAATACCGATTCGGGGTAATTGGTTGATATAAAAACATTGTAATCGCTCTTAATACTGTAAATTATAACAAATGTGTTTTTGTGCAAAATTGAATGAACTCACCAGTATTTGCTGCTGACCAAATGTTTTTAAAATGCGTTTCAGGTGATTACAGTAGATTGGAATAAGAGTTGTGATACGACACCGAAAGGCTTAAAGAAGTGACTTATTTTATCAAATGAATTAAATTAAATTAAATTAAACGTTGTTTTATGTATGTTGGGTTTATCCCATACTAAAGCTACATTTGTAAAACATAGGTTATTGCCATCTGTTTAATAAATAAAATCCGGTGTTTCTAAACTCTGGTATTTTCCTAATTCACGGTCCTGATGAAACATTTTCGTTGCAATATTTTCAAAATGACCATCGGTACCACTTGATTGCTCGCGGCTCCCGTCCAGGGTGTGTTCGGGGGTCGTGACATGGCCCTTCTGGAAGAAATAGCAAGAATTAAGTTGTTAAAACTCAATCCAGATATCAAGCCCACTATTCCCAACTGGGCTGCAGGTAGAAAACATGTCGGTATAAAAGCAGTTGAGCTCACAAGAATGAAGGAAGAGATGGTAGCTGCCAAATATGGCACGATGCAATCAATGGCTAAATGGGATGAACCAATAATCAAGGCAACTTACAAGAAGCTTGAAGCTTTAAGCCCCAAAGATCCCTCCATCACAAGAAAGCCAAAGTATGAAGACTTATCTATCAGTTCAAAGGGTATTATATCTAAACTTCCATCTGCAAGTCAAGTCTCTTCATTGGTGAGAAGCCATCTTAAAAGACAGAAGGATATGTCTACAGAGGATGTAAAAAGATTTGAAGAAGACATCATGAAGGAAGGGATCAATAACATGATTATGTATGAACTTCCTGATGCCAATCAAGCTGATCTGATAGATGGGAATGCAAATCCCTTCACCTCTTCCAATAACATCACTCCCAGTAAACCCCTGGAGGGGTATGGTCCCAAAAAAGCCGCGCGGACCAATCAGGTTGCGCGCAAGACCATACTCCTACTACATCAATCTGATAGACTTACTAGACCCCGCGCCGACTAAATAGGTAAAACCTATGTCGCGCGCAAGGCCCAAGCAAAGTTAAAGCTCAGATTCTACACTTAGTATCCTGGATGAAAACCCTCACTCCATGGACCCTGCGCCGGCTATGTGGATATGCCCAAGAGACCGCGCGAGGACAGAAGCGCGGGTCCGTCCTGGACAATACAAAAGGTACAAGTGGTAGAGAAATTGCCCAATCAGCGTCCAACAGGCTGCATCCTATCGTGTTCCACAATTAGCAATCGTGCAGGAGACAAGAAGGTACACAAGGACGCCTACGTGGCACCAATCAAAGGGCGGCGACATCTGCCCCATGATCTCCACTCACCTGCTGATATCAGGGAGACAACAAGGACGACAACCAGGACACGTGGCTCCACTCAAGGTGCGCCAGCTTCAATAACCTTCTAGAAATGCTAACGGCCATGACAGAAGGGACAAAAAGGATATTCCTTGTTGTCGACTCGGCCCAAGGCCCATCAGCTCATCTCCTTCTACACTACTCCGGTAATAAATAGGGACCTTCATGTACAGGTTAATTCCATGTCGTTCTCTGCTCTCTTACTAGTAATCACACACTTATTTCCTCTAAACGCATACTTATTCTCACGCCGGAGAGTGGTTAAGAGGAGAACCCCCTATTCCCCTCCTTTTAACGAGCTTAACGGGGTGTTTAGTCTTTTGCAGGAAGATCAAGACATCAGCTCAGGAAGGATTAAGAAGATTAACCTTTATGGTCGAAACATAAAACAAACTAATCACTAAATTAGTTCCGTGTTTCTTCAACCCCATTGCCTCAAAAATTTAAAAGTGGTCATCAGACAAAGCCGGCCACGAATTGACTCTGGTCAGGGCAATGGGAAATGCAAAGGACTTCGATGAACAGTATAATGAGCTTAATAATTGAAGATCTGCAAGATTTACTAAACTTTCCACTCGAAAGGGATGCTGATGACTCATTATCTGAAAGATTTGAAAAGCAATTCAAGGCACAAATCAAGATAATGTTGAAGAAGAGAAATAAAAGTTGATCCAATAACAATCTGTTTTGGCATCATCTGTTCTAGGGTAGATTGTTGGACCTATAAAAGAGCAGATGATATTAGGGATATTAGCTTCTAATAATCCTTACTAGACGTTATTGGCCATTGGCAGTCCCACCTTTTTTTATTCCCCCTGCGAGTCCCACCTTTCAACTATTTTTCCTCCACCGGTCCTTATTTAAAAAAAAACTTAACGAGTCTATTGATGTAAAACTTACCTCGAAACGGTTCTCCAAACGACTTGATTTTTGTTAATTGGAGCACAATTTCAAGGCAAGTTTTACACCATTCGACTCGTATCCTCGTTCTGATCAAAATCCCTAAAACGTTAGTTTGTAATTCAGAAAAAAACTTAACTCTATTGATTTTTTTAACTAAGGACCGATGGAGGAAAAATAGTTGAATGGTGGGATTGTCATGGATAATAAAAAAAGGTGGGACTGTCAATGGCTAATGACGTCTACTAGGGTTATTAGAAGCCAATATCCCATCAATACTTATTTGCAAACAAAGAAACTCAGTTTCTAACAATTAACCATTTATTTGGATTAAATCCTCCAAAACCAAACTCACAAGTTTACCCATAATTCCTTGAATTAATGTTTTCTTATTAGAAAATAGTCTCTTTTCAATCACTTTGTAAAATGTTTACGGTGATATTAAACTCACAATTCAATACTTGTGTTTCTTGAAAGTCGATTTCTCGTCCCCCACATAGCTACTTATCTTTTTGAAATCACTTGCTAAATTAACTAAAATTAGCTATCCGAGACTAACATTTGGTATAGAATAGTTTGAATGAGCTATTTCAAGATCCAAATTTGCTTAAACTATATTTTTTTTTAAAGAAACATAAATTCTTCTAAAGTTTTCAAGCTTCAAACTTCAACAAAAATGACAAATTTCAATTATAAATACGACATTTTACATGAGATCAATGTTGAAGTCTCCCACGTTTGTGAGAGAGAAATACTCCCAATAGAAAATACGAACGATTAACTTCCTTAATGGACATGATCAATCCTTATATGGATACATTGTCCGTGGACCACACATACCATGTCTTAATTACATGGATTTCCATCCACGGATGAAACTCCTAAAATCCCAGCTTCATTGGTTCTCAAAGATAGAAAACAGAAGCTATCTATATGAATGAACCTTTGTGGTTCCTTAAGAACATAAAGTTTCTCAAGTTAGAAACACATTCTTGTGATTGTAGATGATTACTCAAGATATACTTGGGTAGAGTTTTTGAGGCAAAACAGTGAAACTCCTACTTTCTAAACAGTTTAGGTCATTAGTGCATCAGTTTAAACTACTGAAAAGAAAAGTAGTGATCATTAAAAATTAATCATAACAATTTAAAACTGAAAAATAATTGATCATTAAAACGAATAAAGTTATGAGTCCAGAGTGCAAAAACTGCCTCACGCGGACCCGGGTTTTCAGAGCTACATTCGTGTCTGCGGGACGTGCGGGCACACACGAGTTCAAACAAATTCCAGTTCGGAAACTCATTTTTTTGCACCCCCACGTGCGGGTAGGACTTGTGATAAAACATGTCATAAAGCTACAATAGAGTAATAAAGACTTTACCTTATAAACGACCACTCACTTTGTTCCCACACCAATGTGGGACAATATTTACCACATTTTGAGATTTTCATTCACACACCCAAAACTTCCAACATTACATGGACTAGTTCAATCTGGCCTAGCTAGTTGGTGTCTAATCAAAGTTAAATTAAAAATACCAAACTCAAACCGAATGTAAATATGTGAAGATAAAAAATAAAAATATATATGCATCGCTAGCTAGAGGTTGTCCATGGTGCGAAGTGAATTGCGACAAATAATTATGTTGCCACCTCTTGCTAAAATCAAATTAGCCTGGTTGGTTAGGCACGCGTACCTCCATAAAGGAAGTCAAGGACACCACCCCATATGAATAGAGATGGAACTTACCTTAGATGAAAGCCATGCCGCGTTGCGACGTTTTTTTTGTTAGCACATACGGTAATTTAATGACAAAGTAAAAAAATCAAACCAAAGATAATATATTATAACATTGATTGATAATAAAAAAAATTATAAATTTTACAACCAATATTGTGTATTTTTTTTTTTTTTTTGAAGAAAAAAAAAAGTCGAAATCCGGTTCAATCCCTTAATACTGGCCGAGCTACATCAATATCACAGGTAAGCGAGCAATAAGCTGCGCCGCTACCCCTTTCTGAATAGCAAACCCTAGCCTATTAAAGATAAACCACTGGCCCGCTGCTGATGAGCAACTGCTGTGGACAACCTTTTGGACCCTAGTCAACAAACGGATAGCTTCTGGAGCTAGGGAGCCAAAGGTGTTGAAGGCGAAGGGGACAAATGCATGTTGGTTATCAGCACATGCTTTAGCGTGTTTATCCACCTTTTTAGATTCCGCTTTCCTTATAGCATGTCCTGCTACAAACCCGTTTTCTCTTAAACCAACTAAGGGGGAGACTCCTGTGAGATCCACATAAGCATGTTTCCCTCCCGCCCAGCCAAAGACGAGCAGATCCGCTGGTCTCAATGTAGATTGTACGTGGCTTGCGTAAAGCCTGTTGATCACAACCGATAGCCCCGTCTTTTTTTTCACAAATTCTGCTAACTCATTTGGTTAGCTCATTGAGCTTGGTGACAGGGGCGGATGTACCTTATGAATAGGGGTAGCCTCCGCTACCCTTTGGCGCTCGGACGGTAGTTTAAATTTTGGAAAAATTGACGTTTTTTTAACGTTTTTTCGATTTCGTTACTCCTTTCTTTTAAAACGTTACCCCTATGAAGGTTTTCTAGATCCGCCACTGCTTGGTGGCTATCCTACGGTTCGACTCCATCTCATCCTCAAGAACACGCATTAGTTCTTCAAAAACGCTTATGTCGTCGTTGGACGATGACAATATAAACCTATATATTTACATACAAATTAGAGTCTATATTTTAGCAAATAATGACAATGAATAGGACCGCAAGCTAAACTCTAGGTGATAGAAAGAGGTTCGTTTTACATCATTGCAGCCGCACCTTTTTTATGAAAATTCAGTCACAAAAAAAACACAATAATTGATTTGTTGTCGCCATTAAAGTGGCCAACCTGAACATAAATAATAAACCACAACAAACAATACAATATACACCAAAACGGGCCAAACTGTTTCAACCTAATTTTAATGCATTTAACGAGTTTGTAAATTCGATCTTGTAGGCTCGAAAATCCGAGTTTAACCGGTTGCTTGTTTAAGCCTTCTAAGTTTAGAAAACCCAGATATTAAACATCATAGCCTATTTACACGTTATGCATCAATACCACGATTACCACTTATATATATATATATATATATATATATATATAGGGGAGGGTTTAAATGAGAACGCTAAATATTGTGAGAACCGTGAGAACAAATGAAAAAACCGCAAGAACTTGGTCAAAAACAATTCAAATTCAATTTTTTTTTTCTACACTTATCATTATTATTCGAATACAATGTTGGAAATTTAATTTACACGTTTAAATTTACGTAAATTCGAAAATAAAGAAAATTTACACATGTGTAACTTTGCCATTTACACATGTGTAAATCTGTTATATTTACACATGTGTAAAAAATCTAAAAAAAAATGATTTTGAAAGGAGAAATGAATTATTTGATGTTGTAAATTCTTTTTTTGATGTTGTATCTTAATTACAATGAGGTTTGTATTAAAAAAATTGGTTTTGATTGGTTTTTTCATTCGTTCTCACAGTTCTCGCAATATTTAGCGTTCTCAAGATAACCCTCCCCTATATATATATATATATATATAGGGGAGGGTTATCTTGAGAACGCCTATTTTTGTAAGAACACTAGGAACCAATTTCATCCATTGATCAAATCGAATCAAAGGCTAAGATTAAGGAAGGTTTAATTACACATTAACATGATTTGAAAGGGCAATCTTGACAAAAATAGAGTTTTATGAAACCCATTCACGTTAGATCGTATCCTGATAAACCCCATCCCCCGGCCACCGCCACCAACTCTGACGTCGGCGCCATCTGCAGGCCACCGCCACCACCTCTGACGCCGGCGCCATCCGCCGGCCACCGCCACCACCTCCAACGGTGGCGTGCCTCCGTAGCCTCAAACCCCCCTGTAGTATCTTTATTCACCAAGTAGTTGTCGGGCGATGATGGCCACTACCGGAGCCTTACATCTGACTTTAATCAGGTGATGATGGTCACGCAAGCTAACCATCCTGTAAAATTAAAGCCCTAATTCAACATTTCTTATTCTTATTAATTGTTTCTTTACAATGGGTTAATGTACACAGTTGTTTATTTGATTAACTTGCAAAAAATTGGATCTTATTCAAACTAGTTATTCGTTTGCTAAAACAGGGGTTTGTTAATGTATAGAGCCAATTAATTAGTTGGAATTGCACGTGTTACTAAGATGCAGAATTAAGATATGCTTGTTATTTAGCATGATTGGTAATTGATGCCTGTTCACCAATTGAAGATTACTTTTTGTTATGTTTTTAATTATTATAATAGCTCAACTGATGTATATGCTATTTTGACATTGATTGAATTAATTGCTTATATCAATGGTGCATTATAAATTTATGATTCTAAGTTGCAAGTTCGTAGTTAATGCTTATCAAATCAGTTCAATCTTTGAAAATTTGAACTCTAAAACAGAGAGTTTTAAAACCTTAAACATTATGCTCAAACCAAATTGTGTTTTTCATTTATTTATCGAGGATAAGTAATTCTAATGTTTTTACAAAATCATCAAGGAGTGAAAGGAAACAAGAGACGCTAAAGATAGCTACAGAATTTCAGTCATACAAACTACATGAATGGATCAAACGTGTGAAGGTATGTAATAAAAAGTTATAACAAATCTCTGTATGTTTTTACATATGTGTAAATCATATATAGGAAGGTTTACACATGTGTAAATCTTAATAATTTAAAAAAACAAGTATAGATATGAAGGTTTACACATGTGTAAATCATAAAAGTTTTAAAAAATAAGCATAAATATTAAGGTTTACACATGTGTAAATCATATAGTTTAAAAAAGTACATGCATATCTAGGTTTACACATATGTAAATCAGATTAGTTTAAGAAATGAACAGATATGAAGGTTTACATAAAGTGTAAATTATAATAGTTTGAAAAACAAGCATAGATATAAAGGTTTACACATGTGTAAATCATATTGGTTTAATAAAAAATAAGCATAATATGAAAGTATACATGTGAGTAAATCATATAGTGTAAAAGAAATAAGCATAGATATGAAGGTTTATACTTGTGTAAATCATAATAGTTTAAAAAATAATAGATATGAAGGTTTACACAAGTGTAAATTATAATAATTTAAAAACATAACCATGGATATGAAGGTTTACATATGTGTAAATTATATAGTTAACAAAAATAAGCATAGACATGAAGGTTTACAATGTGTAGATCATAATAGTTAAAAAAAATAAGCATAGACATCAAGGTTTACACATGTGTAAATCCTAATAGTTTAAAAAAATTAAGTATAGATAGAAAGGTTTACACATGTGTAAATCATAACACTTTAAAAAAATAAACTTTATAACAAACCTACATATGTTTTACACAATTGTAAATCATAGATATAAAGGTTTACACGTGTGTAACTTATATAGTTAAAAAAAAATAAACATAAATATGAAGGCTTATGCATGTGTGAGTCATTATGCATGGCTGAAAATTTAAATTCGATACGATTGAAATTGAGCAGTCGAAATTTGGAGAACGCTGCGGACGGGTTACACTGGTGTTCGAGCTTGTGCGGGTTTCCTATAAACAAAGTCGACTTCGGATGAGGAAAGCCAGTGGGTACGACATCAGCACTTAGATCGTTACATAGAAATGGTTTTTTCTTGATAGATACACCGGATGGCGATGGTATTGAGGCGTGGGTGTTATTGGATAAAGAACGCATGGAGATATTCGAGAATGACAAGGAGTTGCTTTCATTTTGCAAAGTTATTTAGATTTGACTGTACTTTTGTTTTGATTGTACTTTTGTTTATGTAAGAAAGGAGTTTTGTATTTTTAGTTGTACTATTGCACTTGTTTGATTACTAATAGAAATGTAATAAGATCCTAAAGGTCATGTTGGATTATTCAAATAAAAATACATTTGTAAATCCAAAATCGATTGAACAATTAATCGTTGAATCAATTGATTCAAGCAAAAATCAATGAATCCAAAAAAACGTCTCAAATAATTAAAGAATGAAGAACGTACATGCAAATTAGGAACAAAATAGTTTAAGATTAATCAATCCAACCATAATCTATTGAATGAGATTCTTGATTGAAGATCATGTGCATAGACTTATGATGATGTACATAAATTGAAAAAACAGAGCAGTGGAATTTTGGTGATAATGGAAACATGAGAGTTGCAGGGAATTTGTTCAATTACCACTTTACCCTTTTAATTAAAACACAAGGGAAATAAATGAGTGGTTGAGATTTGTTCTCAATGTTCTCACAAAAGATGGGTGTTCTCATTTAAACCTTCCCCTATATATATATATATATGATTAGGATAAAGAGTGAACAACTTCTTGAGAGTGAACTGAGTGAACTAATCTTGGCCGTTGATCATTTTTAGATTAAAACGGTAAGATTGACATTACCCAAGTTTGTTTAATTAAAATCCTTTAATTTTCTCATCTCTTAACTCTCTTTCTCTCTCTCTCATTTTTAATTATTTCTCCATTATTTATTTATCCATAGATTTTGTTTTAATTTTAACTTGAATATTGTTTTTCTAATACATTGTTTTTAACTTTTTATAATTTTCAATAAACATTAAAAAATTTCTCTGATATTGAAATTGTAATTATTTTTTGGCATTAATTTTTTTAATATATGCTGAAGTTATTTATTTTTTGCATACATGTGATATGTTTCATTTTCATTAATTTCATAATTTTTATATGAATCTACTCGTGTGCATGCCTAATATACTATATGTTGTTAATATACACATATGTAACCATTTCTGAATATAATACACAGATGTATAAAAGACTGTACACATGTGTATAAACTAACAGTTGTATATCTTGTATAAACTGATAGTTAGCGAGACTGTACAGATGTGTATAAACTAACAGTTGTGTATATTGTATAAACTGATACTAGCGAGACTGTACACATGTGTATACACTAACAGCTATGTATCATGTATATACGGAAACTAGCGAGATTTTAGGGATTTTGATTATATTGTTCAATAAATGCAATTTACAAAAGACACAAATACCCTTATGTCATTTATTTTAAAGGGGAGTTACAACATTATAATTACAGTCTTGGCAATATTTAAAAATCTCTAGATGATGTAATCCAATGGCCTAGATTAGTTCACACAGTTCACTCTCAACCTAGTGTTCACTCTAGAACCCTACCCTATATATATATATATATATATATAGAGAGAGAGAGAGAGAGAGAGAAACGGGATCAGGAGAAAACGCCCAAAAGTGTGGGAACAGTGAGAACGCATCCTGGCACAACACGTGTCACACGACATAAAGAAGGGTGGAGGGGCTTTTTGTCATTTTATCTTCCGCTTTTCCAATTCCGTTTTTCACAATATTGATTTATTTTGTAGGTTTAAGATTTTTGGCGTTAATCAAATTCAATAATTATATGGCGTTTCTAATGGTTTCATTGTATTAACATTTTGGCGTTTATGGCGTTATGGCGTTTTTTCAAATCTCTCTGAATGGCGTTTTTCAAGGCGTTTTAGATAAGATGGCTCATTGTTCTATTATTTTGGCGTTTTACAATTCTAAAATTATATTACAACCACAGGGAAAATAATAGAAGCGAAAAAAATAAATTAAAAATTCTAATCGGATCTCTATTCACAATCTTCACTGTCATCAGTCTCTCTCTTCTTTAATACTACAAGAACTGTCACCAAATATATGGCGTTTTATGTAAAACTTAACAAACCTATCGGTTTTAGTATTTTGCCTGCTCGTCTGTTGAATTGGCTTTTTGTGGATGTTTGGGGACATAGATGTATGACGTGTGCGTGAGTTTTTTCGCTTTGTTCTTCAACTTGATCTTCATCTTTATAATCATCCCACTCTTCAGTGTCATTGATCTCTTCTCCTCATCCAAGCCTTCTTCAAGAACAAAGAATACAAAATGACATATGACTGTCATCAGTATCTTTTTCTTGAATATTTGTCCATCTCATGCAGCAAAATCTTACTGAGTTACTCCCCTCAGCTAACAATCCATTCAGTGAAACTATCCAAGAAAGCATACTAGCCATCTTTGATTTTTTTAATTTTTTGGCGTTTTACAGTGAGTGCTATATAGTAGTATTGGCGTTTTTTTTTTTGATCAAATGGAAGTTGCTGAGACGTATCATTTTATAGGATGTCTTTTTGGCGCGTAAGTTAGGCGGTGCATTATTATAATAAAGTATTCGTCGTTTCAGTTACTGTTTGTAATTATTGTTTTTGATAAGATTTATCTCTAAAGTATGTAACACGTCCCATCTTTCAAGTTTGGCGTTTTAGATTCTAATATAATAAATTTTCCCTCTCTTCAGTTTTACTGTTTGTAGTTACTGTTTCTAGTTACAATTGGTTTTTATTTTTTTATTTTTTTTGGGTTTTTTATAATACTTGTCCAAAGTAATTTTATGGTTTGGTAGTTTTTGGGGCGTTTTATGGCATGTTGGCGTTTTGACAAGCATTTGGCTGTGTGACGTTTTTATTACATATGGCGTTGTTATTATATAACAATCAACTGAAAAAGAAAATTAAAAAAATATATATATTGATCTTCCAAATCTTCACTGTCACCGGTCTCTTTCTTCTTTTGAAGCATCTTCACTGGTTATTTCGACTTTCGTATGATTTTTTTTATTTTTGTTTTTTGAAGTAGTTTTTTTGTCGCCGTGTGGAAGCACAAAGTCTGAAATCAGCCTCTTTTTCTTGAATATTTGTCCATCTCATGCAGCAAAATGTTATTGAGTTTACACCCTTAAGCCAACAATCTTTGAATTTCCAATGAACGATGTTTGATTTTTTAACTTTTTTTGCGTTTTACCGAGAAAAAGAACGCCATTAATAAAAGCACCTTAAAACTTTAAATTTGATCATGCTAAATCAATAATGTTTTGTTGTATGGTGATGGACAACATTGTTAATCCTCACTTAAGAAAGATGTCTGACAATGTTGTCCATCCCATACAGCTAAACTTTATTGACAACAAACCTCAATAATGTTTTTGTATATTTTGGCGTTATAAATTGGATGGAAGTTGAGGAAAAAGTCAATAAGATTTTACTCAATGAAATGGACAATATCCTCACTTAAGGATTTTGTCCATTACATTGAGCGAAACATTACCGACAACCAAACTGAATTTCAAATAAAAGTTTTGGTTTAGAGGATATTTGATGTTTGGGTTTTTTGGCGTTTCTAAGACGAATGGTATATATTAAATATGGCGCTTGGGTTTTTGTGTGTTTTAATGGAAGGTTTGAGATGTTGTATATAGAGGATGTTTTTTGGCGGTTTTTTTAGGCGTGATTTTATTATAATTAATGTTGGCGTTTTTATCTAATGGTGTTTTTATCTAATGGTGTTTTTATCTAATGGCGTTTTTCAGATTATGATGGTGTGTGTTATTGTAGGTTAAAGTGGTAATTTAATGGCGTTTTATGTTTCATGTGATGGCGTTTTGTGTAGAGAAGTCAAAAGACCCTTTTAACCTTAATGAAGCGCGCCACAGCAATAAAAGTTATGTTATTTACGAAAACGCCACCGCGTCATCTAATGTGAAACGCCATAATATATAACGCCAAACCTTACATCCGGATAAATGTTAATTACATTTTTTTGTTATAAAAATAATATCCAGCCTAAACTACGCGCCAAAAAAAATTCTATAAATAGATACGTCTCACCACCTTCCGTTTATCACACCAAAAAAAACACAAAAAACACAGTGGTTCCTAAAAAAAATACAACTCAATGTAAAACGCCAAAAAATACAACGATGGCAAACATCTTTTCTTTGATATTCAGTAATGTTCTGCATGAAGTTTCGCTGAATGATTTGTTACGTGAGTGTAGTAAGATTTTGCTGCATGAGATGGACAAAATTAAAAAAAGAGGGACTGATAACACCCATATGTCATTCTGTCATCTTTGTTCTTGAAGAAGGTTTGGATGATTAGAAGAGACCTATACCAATGTAAATGCTACTTTGGCCTCGATGATTATAATGAAGACGACGGGCAGATAGCATCCACCCACAAAGGGTTGATCTATATCTCCAACATCCACAAAGAGACTTCAACACATGAACAAAAAAAATAAACCACGCCAAACCCAAAACGCCATTTATTTGTGACAGTTCTTGTAGTTTCAAAAGAAAAAAGAGACTGATAACACTGAAGATTTAAATTATAAATTGCTTCTACTTTGTTTTTTTTTTCTTTATCTGTTGTTTGTTTTGTAATTTCAGTTAATAAACAACAAAAGTACATTAATACTATAATGAAATATATAATAAAACGCTAAAAATGAGCAAATGCTTGTAAAACGCCATGATGCCATAAAAACGCCCCAAAAAAACTACCAAACTATAATAAAATTACTTTGAACTGCTATTATAAAAAAAAGCGTGAAACAATGTGCAAAGAATATAAAACAAAAAAAGTCCAATCGTTATCTAACCACCATTGGAAAACAAAACGCCATAATTACAGCCGTCAAGATTAGACGTGTTACACCATAAAAACAGTTGAGTCTGAAAACAAAACACGGTAAGTACAAAAAACAGTAAAATGAAACGATGGAAAACATAATTACTAACATTTATTATATTAAAAGCAAAATACTTGGGGAATTAAATTTATTTATCTTTTTCAAAACGCCATAATTACCTGTCATGCGCGGGAAAAAATAGTCAATATAAAAGAAGACCATGAGAACACAAGCTCAAACACGCCAAAAAAAATTTGACTAAAACGCCACATATTGTCCAAAACGCCAAAAACTTTAAAAATGGCTAAGGTTATTGCATGGAGGTTTGAAAGGAAAGAGAAACGATTCATCATAAAGTTCTCTGATAGGAGAAGAGTAAAGGTAAGGACAATCAAAGCCATGCTTGGAATGAATGAAGGGGTTCAGAAGGATATCCTGGCCCTTGGGGTTCCAATGGCCAACGATTGTGAAAGAACCCGAATTGTAATAAAAAGACTAAAGAGAAAATTTCCGGCAGAAGATGATGAAGATGATGATGATATTGACGATACTCCTCTGCCAAAACTTATCAGTTGGGTGATGCATGAGGAAGAAGGAACGCTTGAATTGACTTATAAAAACGGGGTGCAATATTCATTGCCAATGGAAGAAATGTTGAAGACAGGGTTGCTATCTATCATTGAACAACTTTGTGATTTAGCACCTTCAAACGATCCAAAATCCAAGGATGCAGTGATATTCAAGAATAGGCTACAGCAAAGAAGAGAAGAGCTAATGGCGTTATACGCAAATCTAAAAATTGATGACGATGAATCTGAACAAAGTGATGAACAAAGCGATGGGTACATCTCTGATGTAATCCCACCCACGGAAGACTATTATTTTTTTTGATTTTGTAACACCCCAAAATTTCGTATGACTTAGAATAATAATTTGATTGTGATGCTTTAATGGTAAGGAATGATAAACATATATTTTTATCATATTGAAGGTTTAAATAATAATAATAATAATAATGAATGAAATAACAATAATAATGAAAGTAATCAAGTTATCATGGAGAATGACTATTTTAAAAACATTCAAAAGTCAAGGGACTAAAAATGGAATTATGTAATGAGATTTATTAAAAAAAAAAAGGAACCAGTGCTCCTCCTGGGTTTGGTACGATCGAACAGAGGGAGAGAGAGCCAAGAAACCCTAGTTTTTCAATCTCTACAAAAATTGAAAGGGGAATCAAAGATTAATCGAATGCATGAGCCAGGAACCTCGATTATCTAAGTGTTCTTGACAGCTAGTAAGTTTAATTTCATGATTTTGTGAAGTTTGATAAAGTAGGTCATGTGTAATTTTGATTTTCTATGAAATCAGACATGAATGTAAGATGATATAAGCATGTAGGAGTTGATATTATGCGAGAATTCATCTATGATAATAAACTAGGGTGAAACCCATTTGTAGGACAAAAGATGGTTAAGAATTTGTGAAGTTCTACATGCTAATTAGATTGATGTTGGTGAAATTGTTAGGAGTAATTGATTTAGAACTATGTGCACATGATTAGAATGGTAAATTTCAAAATTTAGGATGTTTATGTTAATCAATGAGTGAACTATGGAAATTGTGCTTAAGATGCTTGTACATTATGCTAAACTAGTGATACGCACACAATGTGTTCGACGAAATGCCTAAGTGGGTTTAGATATGGTTTTTACATGAATACTTGATAAGTCAATGTAACTCCTTTATGATAATGACGTATGTGATTAGTAGACGCCATAACGTACTATAAGGATTGTGAAAGTAATGTTTAGAAAAGCTAAAGTATGAGGTTATGACATATAGGCATGAAGAAAGAAGAAGGCGCAAGTCACTCGAAATCACAAGCATCTCAAGATCGCTGTCAGTTCATATGAATTTTATGTACTCTACTTGTAGATTTATGAATGATAATCTTTAGTACTATAAATTTAGTGTATGTTTCCTTTATGATTCATGATTGAATAGATGCAAAGAGTTTATATGGAGAAATGTCCAAAAGATAATGTTTGGAGCAAATTGGAAATAACCCGTCTAAGGGGTTGGAATGATAAGTGGAATGATTGTTAGAATGTTTGAGAATTTGACTTGTCCATAACGGGTCAAATACTGTAAGTATAGCGAAAGATATGATGAATGTTTCCGAATGGAAGTGATAATGTTAGTAAAGTAATATGATATGTTAATGGGTCGAATAATGATACGGAATTAAAGGATTTCAATTGTTATGTATTACGAACTAACAATGTTTTGTTGTTATGAATGATAGGTAAATCCCTTGCTTGATTTCGGCGCGCTCGGACCGAACACACAATGTCGACTTTTGTACACGCTTCCGGTTCAAGTTGTCTATTAAGTATGGGTCAAAGTTTTCATTTTGT
Organism: Helianthus tuberosus; assembly: GCA_030545235.1. Lineage (NCBI taxonomy): Eukaryota > Viridiplantae > Streptophyta > Magnoliopsida > Asterales > Asteraceae > Helianthus > Helianthus tuberosus. The sequence continues at coordinate 701,925 of JARYGA010005049.1, forward strand.
GATATGGTGTTAAACTTGTGTTTAGTATGTTAGTAAGTAGTTTGGATTTCTAACCCTTTTAGTGTAGTTTGTACAAAATGTTTATGGTGAACCTTATATGGTCACCACTTTGCTATTTTGAAAAATGTCGTGGAACTTAATTAAATTGATGATGTTAAAAGCAGGTGGAAAAGTTCTTAATGCAAACGGGTCATGTCAAAATTTTGTAAAAATTGTATAAATTTTTATGTTAATAGTCGAATGAGAAAAATTTGGGCGTTTCAAGTTGGTATCAGAGCCTAGGTTTGAGGGATTTAAGCATCAAGTGCTTGAACTCAAACTGAAAGCTCGTGAGAAGTGTGTGTTCGTTCTGCGGCGCAAAGCAAGTAAGTATTTTAAAAGTTGAAATTGTTGCGTTACAAATAATTTAGTTACGGAATGTTATGGAATGGTTACGGGATGTTGTGGAAAGATGTGGGATGAATCGGATCAGTTTGGGGGTTAGAACGGGTCAAAAAGGGGGTAAAATCATGAAAAATCAGCCATTGTACGCTGGGCGTCACCGTAAGCTACGGTGGCTACCGTAGCTTACGGTAGAACCTGGGAGAAAATGTCCATCATAAGGCAGTAGCCCAGTAGCGTAAAGGAAAAGGGGCCACCGTAAGCTACGGTAGCCACCGTAGCTTACGGTGGAGGCCATTTTCAGCCAAATTCAAGTATGTTGTTCTGTTTGATGTTTTTATCGCACGAGAAGTATTAAAAACGTTATATTAAGACTTTAAAGAATAAGAAAAGTGATACCAAGGTATATGGGATAAAGAAGAGTTAATTGCCAAAATCGTCCCTGAGGTTTGGGCATGTTTGTCATTTTCGTCCAAAATGACACTTTTGTACCAAATTGCCCCTAACGTTTTTAACTTTTTGCCATTTTCATCCAAACCACTAACTTAGTTTATTTTTTTTGTTAAGTTGATGATATTTGGATGAAATTGGCAAATATAAAACCACAGGGACGATTTTGGCAATTTACTCAAACCCTTTTTAATATCTTTTATTTAATTATTTTTGTTACATATATAATAAAAAGAATATACATGGATTTTTTAGAAGAAAAAAATTAATAGTTTTGTCACATAATTTTTATAAATTTTCATCCAAATCACTAACTCAGTTTATTTTTTCTGTTAAGGTGAATGATATTTTAAATTTTATAAATAAAGACAAAAATTAATTTAAAGCTTCTTTATATAAATCAGTTTTATAAAGAGAAAACAACATTGGTGTGCAACACATAACAATCGATTACACCTTTAGTATTTATCAGTTGTAGAGATAGAAAAAAAATTGTAAAACGTTACATATTTTTTAAATGTGTTGAGCACCTAGGAAATATATTGGTAGAAATAAAATATTTATTTAATTAAGATTATGAGGGTAACGAACTAATACTTATTCTGAGTGGCTTGAGTAAAGAAACTTTTGGTTCATAGCATTATAATTACAATTTGGTGGATAATTTTAAGGTTTGGTAATGATACGTTGTTTGATAGAGGGGGGGGGGGGGCACTGCCTTCTGTTTTTCCTTAGGAGCGAATTTAAAAGAGTAGCAGATGAATTACAAACTTGATACATATGATAATATTTTTTTATTTGACCTTTTTTCAATAAGGTCACCAGCATTTTAGATTTATAAAATTTAGAGGATTAAGTAGATTTTATTTTTATAAAACTGATCTATATAAAAAATTAGAAATTAACTTCTGTCTTAGTTTATACACATCCTTCGCCTTAATAGAAAAATTAACTTAGTTAGTGGTTGGATGAAAATTTATAAAAATTATGTGACAAAGCTATTATTTTTTCATATAAAAATTGCATGTATATTCTTTTTTATTATATATGTAACAAAATTAATTAAATAAAAGAAATTTAAAAGAATTTGAGCAAATTACCAAAATCATCCTTGTGGTTTTATATTTGCCAATTTCATTCAAATATTCTCAACTTAACAGAAAAAATAAACTAAGTTAGTGGTTTGGATGAAAATGGCAAAAAGTTACAAACGTTGGGGGCAATTTGGTACAAAAGTGTCATTTTGGATGAAAATGGCAAACCTGTCCAAAACTCAGGGACGATTTTGGCAATTGGCTCGATAAAGAATACTATGATGTTGGTTGTCGGAAACGTTGAGTTTCCAAAGAAAGTTTAAGTATGATTTAGTCGCGAGTAATTTCTTCTACGTATTAGAAAGAATGAGAGCTACGTATTACTAGCATGGTTACATGATAGAAAGGATGAATAAATGTTAAAATAAAGAATGATGTTTATGTGTAGATGGTGGATACGAATGATGATGAAGCGACACAACAAGAACAACTAAAGACTATGATTTCGGAAGAAGTAAAGAAGGCAATTGAGGCTAGTATACCCCGATTAGCTCAAGAAGTTGAAGGGCAAGTATTGGGGGTAGTTGATACCTTAGTAACGTCCAAGGTGGAGGAATTGAAGGAAATGATCAATGAATTGCAAACGAAGAAGAGCACTCGAAGGTGCACGTATAAGGAATTTATGGCATGTAACCCCTTGCCATATAAAGGAGAAATTGATCTGATTGCCTGTCAAAGATGGATTTCAAGCACCGAGGCTGTGTTTGTAAGGAGTAGATGTGAAGTGGAGGATCAAGTGATGTTTGCTACGGGTCTCCTACAATCCAAGCAAAGGATTGGTGGGACGTACATTCGAAGGAATTGGGAGATGACAAAGTACAAACGTTAACATGGCAAGAGTTCAAGGAGCCATTTCTGAAATATCATAGCCCACAATCCGCAATTAATAAGATTCAAGAAGACTTCTTACGTCTTCGACAAAAAGATGAAACGATTGATGAAATAACGAATAAGTTCCTCGACAAGGTGAAATTTTGTGGGGAGATAGCGGGAACTGAGAGGTTGAAAATCATACGTTATCATGCTATGTTAAAGGCTGAATATCGGTAGTTCGTAAATCCCTCCAAGTGTGCAACGTTGAATGAATTAATCGACTGGGCAAGCGATAGGGAGATCGAGTTAAGAAGGCAGGTTGAACAGGGAGAGAAAAGGGTGGCGGAGAAGCCTACTAACACAAACCCATCGAAAAAGGCAAAATATCAAGATCAAAACAGGAAGGGGAAGGCAAGTAGTGGGATTTCGACTTGCAAGACATGTGGGAAACATCATTCGGGTGAATGCTTGTTGGGAAAGAAAGGATGCTACAAATGTGGGCAAGAGGGATATCCGTATTATAGGTTCCCCGAAAACTCAAAAGCATGTTACAATTGTAATCAAACGGGGCACATTAAAGCAGAATGTCCGAAACTCCAACAAGGGGCAAAGAAAGATGGAAAGAAGGATGAGTCTTCCAAGGCTCGTGGGAGGATGTTCCAATTAACCTCGGATGAAGCTAAAACTAGCCCGGATGTGGTCTCAGGTATATTCTTGGTTAATTCTATGCCTATGAATGTATTATTTGATTCCGGGGCTAGTAGATCGTTTATTTCTAATGAATTGTTAGTTCATCCATCGTTTAAGCTTGAAAAGATGTTACTACCCTTAGAAGTGGAAGTTGCTGATAGTAAAAGCTATTTGTTACATGATATTTGTAGAAACTGTAAGATCTTAATCGAAGATGAGGAATTTAGTATAGATCTTGTCCCGATGTACATGGGGGAATTTAAAGTAGTTGTAGGAATGGATTGGCTAGCCCAAAACCACGCTGAAATTTAATGTGAAAAGAAAGTCATTCATGTAGTAACCTCGGGGGGGGGGGGGGGGAACGGGTAAGTGTTCAAGGAGATAGGGTCATCAAGTCGAAATTGTGTTCTATAATCAAAGCTATCAAACATGTGAAGAACGGAGGTAAGGCGTATCTATCTTACGTGATTGACACCAATCGAGGTGTTCCAAAACTTGAAGACGTGAATGTAGTGAACGAATATCCGGATGTATTTCCGGAAGATTTACCGGGGCTTCCGCCCGAACGGGAAGTAGAATTCAAGATAGAGCTTAACCCGGATGCAAAACCGGTAGCTAAAGCTCCTTATCAGTTGGCCCCGACCGAAATGAAAGAATTGATGACGCAACTTCAAGAGTTGCTAGATAAGGGTTTTATTAAACCAAGTGTTTCACCATGGGGAGTGCCCGTATTATTCGTGAAGAAGAAAGATGGTTCGATGCGAATGTGCATCGACTATCGAGAGTTGAACAAGTTAACGGTGAAGAATCGTTACCCGTTGCCCAGAATTGATGACCTATTTGACCAGCTTCAAGGGGCAAGTTGGTTTTCGAAAATCGATCTGTGGTCGGGTTACCACCAACTGCGTGTACGAGAAGAAGATGTGCCAAAGACTGTGTTTCGAATGGTGTACGGACATTACGAGTTTTTAGTAATGTCCTTTGGGCTAACGAACGCATCAGCTGCGTTTATGGATTTAATGAATCGGGTGTGCCGACCTATGCTTGATAAGTATGTAATCGTTTTTATTGACGATATACTAATATACTCCCGAAGTGAAGCAGAGCATGCTTCCCACCTACGTGATGTATTGGAAACGCTTCGCAAGGAAAAGTTATATGCAAAGTTCTCAAAGTGTGCCTTTTGGCTTAGAGAGGTACAGTTTTTGGGTCATATAATCGATGCGGATGATGTCCATGTGGACCCGTCCAAAGTAGATGCAGTAATGAATTGGGTACCCCCGAAGAATCCGAGCGAAATAAAAAGTTTTCTAGGCTTGGCTGGGTAATACAGGAGATTTATCCAAGATTTCTCCAAGATAGCCTCGCCTATGACGAGGTTAACAAAGAAGAGTGAAAAGTTTATATGGGGCGAAGAACAAGAAAAAGCGTTTCAGACCTTAAAGGAAAAGCTCTCAAACTCTCCAGTGTTGACATTACCGGATGGGACGGATGATTTAGTAGTGTATACTGACGCCTCCCACCAAGGTTTAGGTTGCGTGTTAATGCAAAAGGGTAAAGTCGTTGCTTATGCTTCAAGACAACTCAAGCAGCATGAAAACAATTACCCAACTCACGATCTAGAATTGGCGGCGGTAGTATTTGCCTTGAAAATATGGAGGCACTACCTATATGGGGTGAAATGCACTATTTACTCGGACCATAAAAGCCTCAAATATTTTTTCGAGCAGAAAGATCTTAATATGAGGCAACAAAGATGGTTGGAACTCATTAAGGATTACGACTGTGACATTCATTATCATCCCGGGAAGGCTAATGTAGTGGCGGACGCTCTAAGTCGAAAGGAGTACCCGCCTCCGATTCGGGTAAAATCTATGAAGATGGTAGTTACTCCTAAACTCCTTGATGAAATTCGAGAAGCCCAAATAAAATCTTTGAATGCCGACGACTCGGAGAAAGAAAGGATGAAAGGATTTATTCATGAATTGGAAGAGAATGCAGATGGTATGAAAATGAGGTATGACCGAATCTGGATACCTCGGGAATGTGATGTGAAAGAATTGCTATTGAATGAGGCTCACAAGTCTAGGTACTCCATTCATCCGGGAGCTACAAAGATGTATCGAGACTTAAGGATGAATTATTGGTGTCCGGGAATGAAAAGAGACATTGTCAAGTATGTTGCTAAGTGTTTGACATGTTCTCAAGTAAAGGCCGAACACCAAAGGTCGTATGGAAAGTTGCAACCGCTGGAGATACCGGTGTGGAAGTTGGAACATGTAACAATGGACCTGGTGACTAAACTTCCTAAGACAAGAAAGGGGCACGATGCTATTTGGGTAGTCATTGACCGACTAACCAAAAGTGCACATTTCTTACCCATTTGGGAAACTTATAATTCAGAATGGATGGCGGAAGTTTATACGAAATAGATTATATCTCGACATGGGGTTCCGGAGTCTATAGTGTCCGACCGGGATACCCGGTTCACATCTCGTTATTGGAGAAAATTTCACGAAGAATTGGGGACACAGTTACATATAAGCACCGCCTACCATCCACAAACCGATGGTCAATCGAAACGAACTATCCAAACATTGGTTGATATGCTAAGGGCATGTGTTATGGATTTCGGAGGAAGCTGGGATGATCATCTACCTTTGGTAGAGTTTTCATATAATAACAGTTATCATAACAGCATAAAAATGGCCCCCTACGAAATGCTCTATGGAAGGAAATGTAGGACTCCAGTTTGTTGGGGGGAAGTGGGTCAATGAGAACTCGCGTCAAGAGAAGTAGTAGCCAAGACGAATGAAAAGATTGATATGGTTAGATCAAGGATAAAAGCAGCGCAAGATAGACAAAAGCCGTATGCGAATAGGCGAAGGCGACCAATTGAATTCCAAGTGGGAGATTATGTCTTATTGAAAGTTTCTCTATGGAAGGGAATAATTCGTTTTCGCAAATGCGGAAAATTGGGTCCTCGATACATTGGACAATTCAAAATACTCGCTCGGGTCGGGGCGGTAGCGTACCAGTTAGAATTACCTCCCGCGTTGGATGGAATTCATTACACTTTTCATGTGTCGCAATTACGGAAGTGCCTAGCGGATGAGACGGCATACGTGCCTTTGGATGATATTGAAGTAGATGAGAAGTTAAATTATGTTGAAAAGCCCGTGGCAATAAAAGATTTAAAAGTAAAGCAACTTCGCAACAAATCCGTTCGACAAGTGTTGGTCCAATGGCAACATCGAAAAAGATCGGATCTTACATGGAAAGCGGAGGATGAAATGCAAAAGCACTACCCAGAATTATCTGGTACGTATTTAGGTTTCGGGGACGAAACCTTCCTTAAGGGGGGAAGACTTGTAACACCCCAAAATTTCGTATGACTTAGAATAATAATTTGATTGTGATGCTTTAATGGTAAGGAATGATAAACATATATTTTTATCATACTGAAGGTTTAAATAATAATAATAATGAATGAATGAAATAACAATAATAATGAAAGTAATCAAGTTATCATGGGGAATGACTATTTTAAAAACATTCAAAAGTCAAGGGACTAAAAATGGAATTGTGTAATGAGATTTATTAAAAAAAAGGAACCAGTGCTCCTCCTGGGTTTGGTACGATCGAACAGAGGGAGAGAGAGCCAAGAAACCCTAGTTTTTCAAACTCTACAAAAAATTGAAAGGGGAATCAAAGATTAATCGAATGCATGAGCCAGGAACCTCGATTATCTAAGTGTTCTTGACAGCTAGTAAGTTCAATTTCATGATTTTGTGAAGTTTGATAAAGTGGGTCATGTGTAATTTTGATTTTCTATGAAATCAGACATGAATGTAAGATGATATAAGCATGTAGGAGTTGAAATTATGCTAGAATTCATCTATGATAATAAACTAGGGTGAAACCCATTTGTAGGACAAAAGATGGTTAAGAATTTGTGAAGTTCTACATGCTAATTAGACTGATGTTGGTGAAATTGTTAGGAGTAATTGATTTATAACTATGTGCTCATGATTAGAATGGTAAATTTCAAAATTTAGGATGTTTATGTTAATCAATGAGTGAACTATGAAAATTGTGCTTAAGATGCTTGTACATTATGCTAAACTAGTGATACGCACACAATGTGTTCGACGAAATGCCTAAGTGGGTTTATATATGGTTTTTACATAAATACTTGATAAGTCGATGTAACTCCTTTATGATAATGACATATGTGATTAGTAGACGCCATAACGTACTATAAGGATTGTGAAAGTAATGTTTAGAAAAGCTAAAGTATGAGGTTATGACATATAGGCACGAAGAAAGAAGAAGGCGCAAGTCACTCGAAGTCACAAGCATCTCAAGATCGCTGTAAGTTCATATGAACTTTATGTACTCTACTTGTAGATTTATGAATGATAATCTTTAGTACTATAAATTTAGTGTATGTTTCCTTTATGATTCATGATTGAATAGATGCAAAGAGTTTATATGGAGAAATGTCCAAAAGATAATGTTTGAAGCAAATTGGAAATAACCCGTCTAAGGGGTTGGAATGATAAGTGGAATGATTGTTAGAATGTTTGAGAATTTGACTTGTCCATAACGGGTCAAATAATGTAAGTATAGCGAAAGATATGGTACATAGCGGTTCGTTATAAATGAATCGGAAAATGGTATGATGAATGTTTCCGAATGAAAGTGATAATGTTAGTAAAGTAATATGATATGTTAATGGGTCGAATAATGATACAGAATTAAAGGATTTCAATTGTTATGTATTACGAACTAACAATGTTTTGCTGTTATGAATGATAGGTAAATCCCTTGCTTGATTTCGGCGCGCTCGGACCGAACACACAATGTCGACTTTTGTACACGCTTCCGGTTCAAGTTGTCTATTAAGTATGGGTCAAAGTTTTCATTTTGTGATATGGTGTTAAACTTGTGTTTAGTATGTTAGTAAGTAGTTTGGATTTCTAAACCTTTTAGTGTAGTTTGTACAAAATGTTTATGGTGAACCTTTTATGGTCACCACTTTTCTATTTTGAAAAATGTCGTAGAACTTAATTAAATTGATTATGTTAAAAGCAGGTGGAAAAGTTCTTAATGCAAACGGGTCATGTCAAAATTTTGTAAAAATTGTATGAATTTTTATGTTAATAGTCGAATGAGAAAAATTTGGGCGTTTCAGATTTCGTATTATTGTAATTTTATATAATATTAATCTATGGTAATCAATTATTAACAAAAAGATACAAAACGCCAAAAAATGACATGGAAAAAGCCATAACGCCAAAAAAATTAACTATGTGACACAAAAATAATTAATTCAACGAGAAGAAATATGAGAAAAACTGTAAAATGCCAATTAATTAATAATTCTAGATAACGCCAAAATTATCTTACACGCAAAAAATAAAGCTGCATATCAAACGCGAAAATCGGGAAAGGAGAAGAATACTAAAAAGACAAAAAAACCCCTCGGACCCTGATCATGCCCAGCGCCACGTGTTGGGCCAGGATGCGTTCTCACCGTTCTCACACTTTTTGCCGTTTTCTCCTGAACCCGTTTCTCTCTCTCTCTCTCTCTCTCTCTCTCTCTCTCTCTCTATATATATATATATATATATATATATATATATATATATATATATATATATATATATATATATATATATGTAGAAACGGGATCAGGAGAAAACGCTCAAAAGTGTGAGAACGGTGAGAACGCTTCCTGGCCCAACACGTGTCACGCCGCTTAGAGAAGGGCGGATGGGCTTTTTTGTCCTTTCATATTTCTTTTTTTAAACGCATGTCACTTCATCTTTCCATTTTTTGGCGTTTAATAAATACGCGGCGTTTTTATTGTTTTTAGATCAGGATCATAGCAAATATTTTGGCGTTTTAAGTATTGTTTTGGCCTTTTTATTGTTTTTTATATCAGGATGCACAATCCTTTAATGTAAAAAACATCAGTAATTTTCTTGATTTTATTATATCAAGTGTTTTGCCATGTAGGGTACAGGCCTATAATGTGACAGGCAATTATGGCGTTTTGAAAAGATAAATAAATTCAATTTTCCATGTAGTGGCTTTTAATATAAATAAATGTTTGGCAATAATGATACCGTCTCTTCATTTTACTGTTTTAGCAATTACTGTTTCTTTCAATTTTCATCTGTCAATTAGTGTTGATTTTTCCAGTAATACTTTGTTTGCGTTTTTTGGCGTTTTATATAGCAACATCGTGCTTTGCTAGCATTCGTTCTCACAGTTTTTCACACTATCAGGCGTTTTGGTGTTTGTAGTTTTTGGTGTTTTATACTCAATTTTTTTAATTAGTAGAGAATTAGATAATTAACAACAGAGAATTAGATAACAAACAATAGAAAATGAAAAAAAAATAAAAATTATAATATAATTTCTCATCCAAATCTTCACTGTCATCATCCTTTTCTACTTTAACCTTTTTTGGCGTTTTGAACCTGTTTTTTAATACCTTATGTGGATCCTTATTTTCCTACATAACGCCCGTCTTTAGAAGATGCTTATTTTTTGTGGCATCCTTTATGGTGGGTGGATATATACTTGTTTGATGACATGTTAAAGACCAACGCCTGCTCTAATGTATTGATCACTTCATGCCATCAATATATCCATCAAGAACAAAGTGACATGATGTCATATCAGTGTCATCAGTCTCTTTTTCTTGAATATTTGTCCATCTCATTCAGCAAAAGATTATAGAGATACCCAACTCAGAGAAGAATCCATTCAGTGAAACTTCATTCAGACCAATACTCAATATAGAAGAATCGAGGTTCTGCATCTGTGGCTTTTTTAACTATTATTTTTGGCGTTTTAAGTGAATGGCTTCTAGGAAATATGGCGTTTGTTTTTGGTTTTGTGATTAGTTGATTGTGCAGAGACATCTCTCTTATAAGATGTTTTTGGCGCGTAGTTTAGGCGCGATTTTATTTATAATAAATGATATTAATAAAGTAGCCGTCTTTTCAGTTACTGTGTATTTTTACTGTTTTTTTGTTCAGCTTTTTATGAGTTTTTAGGGTCATAGACTTTACATCTCCCAAGTTTGGCGTTTTTTAATGGCTTTAGGTAGTTTTTGGCTTTTTTTTTTTTTTTTCATTTTTAGCTTTTATTAATACTTCTACAAACTACTTTCATTATAGTTTGGGAGTTTTTGGCGTTTTTACTGCATTGTGGCGTTTCACATGCATTATGACTGTTTGGCGTTTTATTAATATAATGTATTTTTTTTATTCTAAGTTGAAAAATACATAACAAACAACAGAAAAAGAAAATTAAAAAAATAAAAATAGAAACAATTCATCTTCCAAATCTTCACTGTCATCAGTCTCTTTCTTCTTTGAATCATGTTCGCTGGTGGTTTGGCTTAGCCATGCTTGTGTTTTTGTGGCCGTTTGGAAAGACAAAATGACATAAGTTTTTTCTTTGAATATGTATCTTCAAACAACTCATCAGTGTCATTCGTCTTTTCATGCCGTTATAATTTTCATCAATAACAAAACACAAAAAATGACATAAGTCTGATACCAACATCTTTTTGTTTATGATTTGTCCATCTCATGCAGCAAAATGTTATTTGAGTCACAGCACCTCAGGGAAGAATGCATTCTCCGAAACTTTGGCGTAGAACAATATTTGAATATACAAGAAACGATATTTGCCATTTTTGGCGTTTTACTGAGGAAATAGTGTATCTGAAAGAACTGTCGATTTTTTTGGAATCTTTGATGTTTGAGTGTTTTGGCGTTTTCTAAGATGAATGGTATATAGTAGAAAATATGGCGTTTTTTGAGTAGTTATGTTTGATGTTTTGGGGATTTTGGCGTTTGTAAGATGAATGGTATATAGTAGAAAATATTTCGTTTCAGGTTCTGGGTGGTGTGTTTTTTATGTCTGGGATGTTTTTGTTTATATAGGGATGTGTTTTGGTCCGTAATGGCGTTTTATTCATTAGTATGGCGTTTTGGTATACAAGTGTAAAGACCTTTTACCCTTAATGAGGCGCGTCCACGTAATAGAATTGGTGTTATTTACTAAAATGTTACCGCGCCAATCTAGTCCATAGATTGTTTTGATCAGACGATCAATAAGCGTTCTCACACTTTCTACCGTTTTCTCTAAATCCTCACCCTATATGTGTATATATATATGTGTGTAGGGGAGGGTTATCTTGAGAACGCTAAATATTGCGAGAACCGTGAGAACGAATGAGAAAACCAATCAAAACCAAATTTTTTTAATACAAACCTCATTCTAATTAAAATACAACATCAAAAAAGAATTCACAATATCAAATAATTCATTTCTCCACTCAAAATCACTCTTACTACATTTTTTTACACATGTGTAAATATAACAAATTTACACATGTGTAAATGACAAACTTACACATGTGTAAATTTTTGTTATTTACGAATTCACGTAAATTTAAACGTGTAAATTTAATTTCTAACATTGTATTCGAATAATAATGACAAGTGTAAAAAGAAATTTTGAATTTGAATTGTTTTTGACCAAGTTCTCGTGATTTTTTAATTCGTTCTCATGGTTCTCGCGATATTTAGCGTTCTCATTTAAACCCTCCCCTATGTGTGTGTGTATATATATATAGGAGAAGGATCATTTAGGAACCACCCTTTATTGCAAGAACCGCGAGAACCAATGTGAACACAACCAAAAATACCTAAAAAATCTAAGGAATACAAAAAAAAAAAAAAAAACAAATTAGATTTTTTCTGGAAAATTCGCTACTTTTAGTTATTAAAAAATTTTCTTTTTTAAAATTTTTTTTGGCTACTAAAAGTAGCGATTTAAATAAAAAATAAAATTTGTGTGTTTTTTAGAATTTTTAAGGTTTTTTCGAGTTTAGTTTTTAGCATTTAGCTTGAGTGGGGGGTGGGGGTTTAGGTTTTTGGGGGTGGGGGGGGGGGGGTGGTTAGGGTTTTTTTAGGGGGGAGGGGGGTTAGTTTTTTTTTTTTGGGGGGGAGGGGGGGGGTAGGTATTTTTTAGATTTTTGGAGGTATAGTGGGTTTATTTTTTGTGTTCACTTTTATTCTCGCTGGTCTCGCAATATAGGTGGTTCTCGCATGAACCCTACCATATATATATATATAAAGACAAATCAATCAGACTTTATGTATAAAGACGAAACGCCCAAACAACTATCAATGCTCAGAGGCATAATACGGCTACAACAAACGTTGCCCAGCCAAACGCCGAGAAACCTAAACACCCCTCCCTTCAAAACCTAAAAACTAAACCCTGAACTTAAAATCCACCAAAACCTAAACCCCTAAAAAACTAACCTCCCCAACTAATAACTAAACCGTAATCTTAAATTCCCCAAAAACATAACCCTAAAAGCTAAACTAAACTGAAAACCTAAACCTTAGGCTTGCACGTGCAACATAACATATTTGGCACATGTGTAATACTAATATGTTTTTTTAATTCAAATTATTTTTTTTATCTTAAAAATGCTAAGTTTAAAGCCAAAAAAATGTTTAAAACAAAATTGGTGTGTTTTTAAGTTTTTTGAAAGTTTTTTATTTTTCTCACATTTAAGTAGTGTTCTCGTGATCTTCTCTCTCTCCATATATATATATATATAATAGCAGGGAAAGGTTTAAATGAGAACGCTAAATATTGTGAGAATCGTGAGAACAAATAAAAAAACCGCAATAACTTGGTTAACAACAATACAAATTCAAATTCTTTTTACACATATCATTATTATTCGATTACAATATTAGAAATTTAATTTACACATTTAAATGTACGTGAATTCGTAAATAAAGAAAATTTACACGTGTAAATTTGCCATTTACACATGTGTAAATTTTTTATATTTACACATATGTAAAAAAATCTAATAAGAGTGATTTTGCGAGGACAAATGAATTATTTGATGCTGTAAATTCTTTTTTCGATGTTGTGTTTTATTTTATTTACAATGAGGGTTGTATTAAAAAATTGGTTTTGATTTGTTTTTCCATTTGTTCTCACGTTTCTGGTAATATTTAGTGTTCTCAAGAAAATTATTTATACATGAATTATTTATACATAAAAAGGGATGATGGGAATACTGCCCAAGCGGAGCAACTATCATCTGCCTGACAATTTCCCCATTACTCGTGGCAAATTAAGATATTGCCCACAGTTTAAAATTATAGTTTTGCCATTGTTTTTTAAGTTGAGTGAGAACAGTGTCGGGCAGCTGTCTGCCACTTCTCATTGGTCCTGCCAAGTTACAACTTTGCCCTCAGTTCAAAATTACTGTGTTGTCATCGTTTTAGCTTTACTTTTTTAATAAAACTATGGTAGTGTTTTGTTTTAGTTGGTTGAGTCAATGTAATTTTTATTGAGATTATGTTATTAGTAGTATGTACAAGTAACCGAAATAGAGTCGTACGTGTTATTAAATTGAGAAATATTCGACTTAGCACCCCGTAACGTTGGCGGGGGGCATAAAACTTGTTTATAACGTTAGGAGAATCACCAATAGTGAATAAACATGTATATTGTTTTTTTTTCTTTTCAGGTTCACTTTGTGTTCATATTTAGAAACAAGATGTCGATGATATAATAAAGGGAGGGAAAGGATGAATTTTACACGTCACCTAATGTTTAAGGATACATAATAGTAATCAACAATTCGACCCTGACTTAAGTCGTGAACGTGTTTTTGAAATTGTTATGAAAATGGTAATTTTCTCCGTCAATTTTTAATTTAAAAAATCCGGCTTTTTTGTCCAAAATAATAATGTTCAATGGTTGTTAAGTAGCGCCATGCTCAGAGTCAGGTATGCATTACTATCACACAAACACCGTACCGCACCTTAGTGGCCGTGACCAGTGAGCTATGAATGAGTGTGAGTGTCGCGTGAACCCGACCACTCCATAACATATACAAGTGAAATAAGAGGGGACACACTAATGCCTAGGTGGCGTCTAGTTGACCACTCCACCAAAGTTGAAGGGCCAACAATAATCTATTATATGGGAACAAGTTTTCATGTTGTGGCCTAGGATTCAATGAGCGATCTACGTATATAAATATTATGTCACTCAAGCTTTTCTCTACAAATATCTTAAAGCACTCAGTAGCATCCACTCAAGCTTTCCTCTACAAATATCTTAAAGCATTCACCAGCATCCACTAATGGCCTGTTTGGTTGACAGGAATCCATAGGATTTCAAGGGAATTGTAATTTGAATTTCATTCCTTTGTGTGTCTGGTTGGACAAATTAGTTGAAAGGAATTGGATTTCAATTCCAACAAAATCACTTATTTAATGGAATTCAGATTCCTTCTAAATTTCAAAGGAAAGTTTAAAAAACCACGGGAATGTTTCCAAAGTTACGGAAATAACCCCTTGCCTCTTTCATTTTTGTCTAAAAACAAAAAAAATAAAAAAAATCCAAAAAAATCTAAAAAATCCAAAAAATAAAAAAAAATCCAAAAAATTCTAAAAAATAAAAAATAAAAAATCCAAAAATTTCTAAAAATTCAAAAAAATAATAAAAAATCCAAAATATTCTAAAAAATCATAAAAATTCTAAAAAATCCAAAAAATAAAAAAAAATTCTTAAAAATAAAAAAATTATAAAAAAATCAAAAAATAAAAAAAACTAAAAACCCAAAAAAATTTCTAAAAACCAAAAACAAATTTAAAAAAAATCTGAAAAATCAAAAAAATAATAAAAAATCCAAAAAATCCAAAAAATTCTAAAAAAAATCAAAAAATCAAAAAAATTAAAAAAAATAATTTTTTGAATTTTTTCGATTTTTTATAATTTTTTGTTTTTTTAGAAATATTTTTAATTTTTTAGAATTTTTTGAACTTTTATTGTTTTCTAAATTTTTTTATTTTTTATAATTTTTTGGATTTTTTATTATTTTTTAGATTTTTTTTATTTTTCGGATATTTTGGATTTTTTATTATTTTTTAGAAATTTTTTTGATTTTTTAGAATTTTTGAACTTTTTATTATTTTTTAGAATTTTTTTGATTTTTTAGAATTTTTTATTATTTTTTAGATTTTTTTGGATTTTTTGGATTTTTTTGGATTTTTTAGAATTTTTTGAACTTTTTATTATTTTTTAGATTTTTTTTTATTTTTTAGAATTTTTTGGATTTTTTATTATTTTTTAGATTTTTTTTGAATTTTTAGGAATTTTTATTATTTTTTATTGTTTTTTAGAATTTCTTTTATTTTTTAGAATTTTTTTGATTTTATAGAATTTTTTGAACTTTTTATTACTTTTTAGATTTTTTATATTTTTTAATTTTTTTGATACTTTTGATTTTTTTTTTTTTTGGATTTTTTAGATTTTTTTTGAATTTTATAATTTTTTATGATTTTTAGAATTTTTTTTATAATTTTTTGGATTTTTATCTTAGATAGTTGTTTTTAAAACTTTTGCCAATTGTTTATAAATAGGGGTAATTTTGTATTTTTAAATTCTAATTCCATTAATACATTTATCAATCAAACACATCTATGGATTTCAAAGGAATCCATCAAATTCCAATTCCCATAGGGATTCCAATTCCAATTCGTACACATTCCGCGAACCAAACGCCCCCTAAACCTTTTCTCTATGAATTAAGCGCGCCACGTACTTAACGTACGTACATCACTTTAGTATAATATGATTCATAATTTTTTTAAGGTGTTATTTCTACTTCACTTTACACCATTTATTTTATTTGTCTACCTTTGAACATTTTCTCTCTAGCAAGTCTACTAGTTCATGATTAAAGTATCAATAACAAGGACACACAATACGGTCTAAAAGCATATCCACACAACTATCATTTTGACAACTATGTTGAGGATTTGGAAGGCTAGAAACGAAATAGTTTATAATAATAAATTCATTCCGGCTAGGTAAATGCTTGACCCCGTCCAAGTTTTGTTTTTATATTGGGAGATCGAGGTGATGTGAATTTAATATTCGTGATGTAATCTTGTAAGTTTGTTGTTAAATTTAGGCTCTAGCTAGCTCCTGTTGTTTTGTTGTGAATACAAGTCGGTTGTGAAAAAAAAAATCATTCCTACTTTAAAAGACTATTACTCTAAACATTCAAAACATATTATCACAACTAGCTTTTTTTTGACGTCGTGCGTTGCGGGGAAATCGAGCAAATGATAATGTAAAACAAACGTGATTTGAAAATAAAGCATTTGTTTAGAAAACCAAACTGTAGGTCCACTTGGAAGATCAAGAAACCTACTTCCTTGTTGTTAGAACACACTTACGAGTGCAGAATCCACGTAAGAATGCAAACCGAAGCAAAGTAAACAAACACACGTAACCAAAGATTCACTATCTTCAATAATCTAAAGAGAACAAGTACAAACACATACACACAATGTTTGGACAAACTCTCACTGCTCTCTTAACTGTTCTGTGAAACATTTGCTGACTATATATAGGCCCATGCCCAGTAACATTACGAAGAATGTTACTGGGCTCACGAAAGACTCTGGCCCACGAAGAACCAGGTTCTTCGTTGACTAGACCAACGAACAACTAACCCCCAAGAAGAAGGTCTTTTGTGAAGGTGTTATCCCACGAAGAATAGGTTCTTTGTGGGTAGGCTGCATGCAGATAGAAAGTGCAGACAAATGAAAGAAACAACAAAGATAGCAAACAAACAAACAACCTGCAAACTGCAAATACTTGCAGCCGCTTTACATACACCATTACATAAATGTCGTACCAAGTCAAGATAAGAGGATATCTTGACTTGGTCGATTCGACCAAAACATTACAGACTCGATAAACAAAGGCCGTACATTACAAACGTAATTAGAACAAGCGACAAACACAAAAACTGCACCAACAAACTCCCCCTTGGCTGTTGCTTGGTCTTCAGTCTTCGTTCCTAGTGAGCTGCTTCAGACCATGAGCTTCCAGCGGGAATCCCGCGATGATAACAAAAACAAGCGACGCGTTGAAATAGCAAAGCTTGATGCGCGTCCTTGTCTTCATAAAAGATGCCGTGACGAAATAACCTGTCGATATCAGCAGCAGACATGTTGACGATCCACATCGGATCGAGGATGCGGAAGTTTTCTTCATCATTCCTGAAGACGATGACTGCTTCATGCGTATCCGAATCGTAACACCAAAGAGCCATCTTCCCAAGGATGTCTTGCTTCATGCGTATCTGAATCGCAAACTGCATATGCTTGCAGCTGCTTTACATACATCATGACATAAATGTCGTACCAAGTCAAGATAGGAGGATATCTTGACTTGGTCGATTCGACCAAAACATTACAGACTCGATAAACAAACACCGTACATTACAAACGCAAACGCAAACCACAGGACCATCCACGGTTTTTTTGTTTCGGGTTAGGTTTTTTGGGGGTTTAGGTTTCGGGTTTAATTTTAGGTTTTTGGTGGGTGGCGATGGAAGGTTTCGGGTTTAGTTTTTAAGTTTTTAGGGGGGTGGGGTGGGGGGTTTAGGTTTCAGGTTTAGTTTTTAGTTTTTTAGGGGGTGGGGGAAGGGTTTTTTTTTTTTTTTTTTGGGGGGGGGGGGGGGAGTGGGGGTTGGCTGGTTTAGGTTTTTCGTAGTGTTGGACATGTTTAATACTAATAAGTTTTTTAGTTTTTTTTTTCAATAAAAAGGTATTTTTTGTATTTTAAAAATGTTAGATTTACAGCCAAAAATGTTAAAAAAAAAAATTAGTGCGTTTTTTAAGTATTTTTAAAGAATTTTAGAGTTCCCCTAATAAAAAGAGTTTTCGTTTGAACAATCTCTTATATATGGGAAAGTTCGAATACAACAATACTCTTAATCTAAAAACAATGAAAAGTAAAGTGATTTGAATATAAAGAGCTGATATGCATATAACAAAGTAATGATAAGTAACAAACAATGTTATGTGTTGTAGCATTTCAACATTGTTAAACATCAGTACTATGATATTTTCATAACAAGATTTTGTATTTATATCAACAATTTACTTTCTACATTTGTTATGTTAATATCTATTTGTATTTGATTATGCCATAAATAAATAATAATTAAAAAAGATATTATACACATGTATAATATATCAAAGATTGTGTAATAAGGTAGGGGACGGAGAGGTGCATATACATGATCAGGGTGGAGATACAATAGGAAGTTTATTTGGCTAGGAAGGCTAGGAAGTGATCTTGACCATCCATTTAGTTAATCAAGGGCTAAGATTAAATCAGGGAAATTGAAATGGAAGAAAAGAGGCGCGTGAGTTTGTTTAGGGGCATTCTAGTCAATCCAAGCCAATAGTTTCTCTCTCCTCCAACTCCCCCCCATTTTTTAAACGTTAATAACTCTTTCATACGACATTATTTTTTTTATAAAAATTGCACCAAAAAAACGAGCTTTTTTTATCTTTAAAACGAGTATACTATTGCTATATTTAAAAAAAAATTAAAACCCAGTTGCGTAAAACGCAATAGAAAAACCCCCAGTATCGTAAAACGCAATGAAAAAAAAAACCTAAAAAATGACATTTTTCTAAAACGCAATGCACAACAAACACAAAGAAATGACTTATTTGTAAAACGCAATGGCCAGAAAACACAAAGAAATGTCTTATTTCTAAAACGCAATAGCCTAAAAACTCAAAAGAAAATGTACTTTATAAAACACAATGGACTAAAAACCCATAAAAATGTGTTTTACCTAAAACGCAATGGCCAGAAAACACTTAAAAATTACTCATTCTAAAACGCAATGGACTGAAAACACCTAAAAATGTGTTTTACCTAAAACGCAATGACTAAAAACACTTCAAAAATGTGTTTTACCTAAAACGCAATGACTAAAAACACTTAAAAATGTGTTTTTTTCTAAAACGCAATAACTAGAAAACACATAAAACTCTCTTATTTCTAAAACGCAATGGACACATAAAACTGTCAGGGAACTGTTTGTGACTGTGAACTGTCTGAATTGTCTACGAATTACTGTCTTCGAAATGAGCAATTTTCTGGAAAATTAATTTTTCTGATGCATTTTTATTACAGCTCAACCCCAGCCAGGGGCTCTGCCCCTTGGACCCCGCTACCGGGGGCTGCCGCCCCTGGGACCCCGCTACCGGGGGCGCTGCCCCCGGACCCCCGCAAAGATCGTAAAACGCAATGACTAAATCAAAAA
Source organism: Helianthus tuberosus (assembly GCA_030545235.1). Lineage (NCBI taxonomy): Eukaryota > Viridiplantae > Streptophyta > Magnoliopsida > Asterales > Asteraceae > Helianthus > Helianthus tuberosus. The sequence goes on from JARYGA010005049.1 coordinate 721,572, forward strand.
CCCAGATCGTAAAAATGAAATTAAAGAATTTCTTACCTGGATCGAAGTGATTTCTTCAACAATTGACGAATTTTGAATGATTGAAACACTTATCAGCGCTCGAATCGAACGGGTCGAGTGATTATCTTCAAAAAAGCTGAAGAACACGTTGATCGGGTGTTTGAATCATTGATTGGTGATGAAAATCGCACTATAATGTAGTGATTATTGAGATAGAAAGTGAAGAAATGGTTGAAGATGGTGGGTTTTGAAAATGGTGGGTTTTAAAGTTACTCGGTTTTGAAAAGGAAGAAGAAAGGGTTGGATTGACTAAAATACTCTTTTTCTTTATTTTAAATGTTGCCACATATCATCCTCTTATTACTTCCTATCCTTTCTAGGGAAATTAATCTTCCTATTTGATCTTTTCCCTGTATGATGTAATAATAAATGTCCAAGCTTCTTGTTATCACACAAATAATATCTGGTATATAATTGATCACGTGATTGATTTGATTATTATGGCCCATGTAACAACTTTACGTGGTTCTAGAAATGAATATTATTTGTCATGCAAATTTTGATTCTCATCGAGAATTAACATAGTAACACCCGCACATGTTAAGTAGCAGAATTTTGTGTTTAGCTGGGTAGGGTTTGCTATTCAGAAAGGGGTAGCGGCGCAACTTGTTGCTCGTCTACCTGCCATTAGTTTGTAATCGTATTGAGTTTGTTTATAATAATAAAGTAGAGAATTATGCAAAAAAAAAAAAAAAAAAAAAAAGAAGAAAAGCATACATTAATATCACATTCAAAGCATGGAGTTAATCAACAATACTAATTAAACAATTGAAGCAGAATTTTTCTCATCAAAGAAGCAGAATTTATTTCATCAAAGAAGCATATCAAATACTATCCCCTCCCCACATTCTATCTAATCATTTAACAAAATTCAATATTATATGATCATTTTTATGCTATTTAGATTCCTTCGTTAAACACTCTATATTTCTAATATATTTTAATATACGAATATAATTTTGGAGCTAAAGGTCTCACTGAGGATAAGCGTTTAGTACCGGGTACCGATATTAAACCGGTACTGAAATGTCTCACCGTAAGCAACCTCTCTATTCCAAAAGATAGAAGTATGTTACGTCTATCTCTCACCTTCCTAAACCATATCAATAACTTTGCAACGTGTTTTATGATGGTTGTTGTTATATATATATATATATAGGCAAAGTGTAGGATACAAATCCCCTAATCGTACATTACGTACGCGATCCCCACAGCCATACACGTGTCCTGATTGAATTTAAATAGATAAGGGTATATCAGACATTCTGTTCAATTATCTGAGGGCTAATTAGGGAATTCCGTCGACAATGAAACAGATTACGAGTTCGTTTCAAAACCGTCTATCTAATTATTGTTCGTATCAATTCGATTTGTAACCGAACACACATTGGCTTTACCGAAAATGCTGGATTCATCATTTAGGATGTTTATTTTGAGTTTTTCATCATAGGGTTACTCTTGAGGTATGGGTTTATTTGATTTAAATGTTTTCATGTTATTAGATTGTAAAGAGGTTGAAGATAAGATGGTTCTGGGTTTATTTGTTGAGTTTAACATATCGCATGTGATGTTTTTAAATATCTCATGTGTTGTTTTTAACATATCCCAGGTATTAAAGATTTGATCATATGAATAATTTCGCATGTTTAACTTTGGTCATTTCGCACACAATAAAGTTTTAACATGTAATTTCGCATGGTTAAGTTGGTCATTTCGCAGACTAAAAAGTTTTGAACATATTTAGCTGAATATTTCGCATGCTTTAAAGGTAATTATATGTAATTTCGCATAGTGTGTTTTATAATTCAGTTCAATAATTCAAATCAAATAATTCAGTTCAATAGTTGATATCAATAATTCATATCAATAACTTTACAGTGCGTTTTTCATTTACTATAAAGTTTATCTTTTTATCACCATTTCAAACCACTTATATCTTATCTTATTAAAAAATGGCAGACCTCCCAACATCCTCTTCTGAATCAAGTATCAAACAGTCTTTGAGAAAAAGGATCCATAAACAAATTCAAGAGGATCGATCATGTCAAGAGATGCTGGAAACCAACATTTCTCGTGTAACAGAAAACATGAAGAGAAGACAAGAAATTGTGAACTTGCTTTCTCAAATGCAAGTGAGTAGTCTTCAAGAAATTGCTGTAATGTTCATGGTTGATCTGGGTGAGAGGGATGAGAAACAGTTGAAAGAGTTGGCAGATGCAATAACTATCTTAAGATGCTCGATGGAGATGAAAATGAAGTTCCTTTCATCTTTTGAATGAACTTGTTTATTTTAGTGCTTTATTTAATAATTCGCATGTTGTGTTATTGGATGGGATTGATTTCGCATGTTTATATTCCCCATTTTGCATATTTTAAGTAATTCAATGTCAAACATGCGATTTTATACATAATAAATGCGAAATTAAAAACATTAATGTAATCTAACAAGTCTAAATATACAACAAAAATTCAACATCAAACAAGTCTGCTAGTCCTTTCTAATAAATGCTTTCAACCTATCTGGGATTATTTTGTCCAAATCTTTGATATACTTTTCTTTGTCTGGCCTTTTATCGAAAGCATTTGAGAGTTTCATTATTTTTTGACGCTTCACGTTGTGTTTGGATAGAATGATTTTACTTAGATATCTGTGCCTCAGGAGATGAAGTTGTGAATTCTGTCTGTTGTTTACTGCATTTTCTTTCACAAAACCTGTCACCCATGTGTTTTCTCTCCTTTGTATGTTTCCATGTGACGCATCGTAAACACTCCACAATCTACACCGTTATTCTCCGTCCTCCATTCCATCACTTTTCTTTCTATCACTGATGTTTCAAGTTCTTTTATAGCCGGTGTTGGTTTTAAGGCCTTTTGTAGGTATAAAACCAATACCCTTCTCTGTAACATAGCAACATTGTGTTAGTAGCTTTTACATAAAATATAACATGTATATGAATAAGTTTTTGTATTACCAGTGTGTCTGGAAGCCCCTTGTATCTATCCTTAAACTCTTGTTCAGCTGCTGAATTGTCAATCAGCTCAATTTTGCCGGTTTTCAAGTGGAAGCACAAGACATAGAAGTGGTCACCTTGAAGTACCAGAATAAACACCAAGTCAACCGAATCAAGTTTTTTTACCTCATATTTCAGTATCATGTCTTCTAAATTTGAGGCAAATACGTTTAGACGTTGGTTGTCTGTGTATTTCTCTTCGTCGTACATGATATCCGGCTGTATGTTATGTAATTAGAATCAAGGTTAAGTAATGTATTACAAGAGATTTGTACATGCGAATTTAGTACATGCAAATAATGTGTGAAAATTTTTCACATGCGATTTGTATATATACTGTATGCGAAATTACAATAGTATGCGAAATGTTGTTTTTGTTTTTATAGGAAAACTATCCACTATTCTACATGCGATTTAACTATAATTAGTATGCGAAATCATTGAATATGCATTTTCTGTTTTAGTTTCAAATGCCAAAATGTTTAGAAAAACATACCATCATTGTGCTAAATAAGAAGAGTCTGTATGGTGATGATTTTCTATCCCTCTTCTTCTCTTCAAGGTTGAGAACATCCACAAATGCATCTATTTTGTTTGATGCTACTTATTAACACCCTTGTAGAAGCTTTCAAAGATACCTTTGTAAGTGGAAACCCCAGTTTTTGATCGGTAAAATACACCCCTGCAAGGAAAAAATTAAATATTTTGAGTGTATATATTTTAGATGTTTGTTAGTTGATATAATTGTTTTACTTACTCTATGTTTGCAAACGTAGAAAATGTGTATCGGATTACACTCAATTCTTGATTCAAGAGTGCTTCGTGCATGTTTACCACTGTGTTGCAGAAAGGGGAACAAAATGCTTCTCTAAGATCTGCACATCTTTTCTCATTTCGAATTTTGGCGGCTTCTATTGTCTTATAAAGCAGTTCATTTAACCCCTTTGCTATAACTTGTTTTGGATTTGAGTTTTTTCTCCCCCTAGCTGTTTTTTTTCCCTTATTTTCTTCCAGGCTGGGTCCCAGGCTCAAAAGCGACTCAATTGATTGCAATTCCTCAGCCGTTACCTGAGGGCATTCAACTTCTGGTTCCTTCTCAACTTCGATACCTGAATCGGTTTGTTGAGGGTCCTTTTGTGTAGTTTCTCCTAAAGAAACTCCTTCCACTTCTGGCTCTTTTTCTTGAACTTTTTCTTGAATGTTTTGTGTAGATTCTGCCAAGTTCACTGTTTCTTCGATAACTGTTTCATTTTCACCACTTTCTGCAGGCCAGAGTAAGTTAAAAATATAATATTTTGTTCTTTTTATTGTTTTCCTAATATAAAGAGTTTTTTTACCTTTGACAGGTGGTTTGTAAGCGTATACACCCGTTTCGACAGTTTGAATGTTTGCAATAAGGGTGTCTGTCACTCCTCCATCATCTTTATTTGTCAATCCTTCATCATCTGGCTGCAGTACCCCTATAGATAGAAATTTTTGAATTTTAATACATCAGAATCAAAATCACATGACATTGGATGCGAAATTAAATGTGAAGTGTATGCATGAAATCGCATGTGTATTTTTAAGGTATCGCATGTGTATAGGAAATGGTGATTTTTACATAAAATTGCATGTGTTAATTTGAAATCGCATGTTTTACCTTCTGTTGCCATTTGTTCCAAAACATTGGATATTACTTGTTGAGCTTCTTCATTCTGTCTACTTTCTTCGTTAGTAGTATCTTCATGCTGAACTTCAGAAGCTGCATTTTCAGGCTGTTGATGAACATCAGAGGGTGCAGTTTCATGCTCTTGAACCGAATCAGGTGGCACACAAATGGGATTATTCCTAAGTGTCTCATCCCACTGCTTACAGGCCTCCATAATCTACGGATCCCAAAAACACTTGGTTCTTGCTTCTGAAACTAAGTTGTTCATCCCTTGAACATCTTAAACCATTTTAATGTATTTTTTGACATTGACTTTCATTTTTTTAACAGGTTCTGTAATATTTTTTGAGTTAAGATACTATCAATCCAGATGTTAAAAATAAATGGATTAAGTGAAATTAATATTTTTTGGGCTTACCTTTTTGTTGATTTTCAAAGCCTCTCGATCTCGTTGATGGGCTGAATCGTAGACTACCGATGGTGAAAGTGGAACAGGAGTGTTGCAATAGTCCATCATTTTCTGTGTCTGTGTTCCAACTCCCATCTCAAGGTTCAACTGAGACATTTCATGGAGTTCAAAACTGAAATCCATCATATCATCAATGTTCTCGTTATCGTTAGGTCTTCCTCGGTTTCTACGTTTTGTACTGCACGTGCAGTCCTTTTTCTGTAGCTTATTGTGGTGTCAACGGGTGGTGGTAGTGTATACTCCTCCGTTGAACGACCCTCTTCTTTTTCATTTTCACTCTCATTTTTCGTCCACACAGGTCCGTTATCCGAAATATGCTCTTCGACTTTATCAATCTCCGAATATGTGATATAACGAATAACTGGTATCTCCACGACTTTCTCAAACAGTTTAAGCCTCTTGTTGTACTCATACGTGTATAGAAGCTGTATAAATATAAAAAGGAGTTGATATTTTTACTTAAAATGTGTATTTATTTTATATTCAAAGTCATCATCATACTCTATCTGTACAAAATCGCATGCTATGAAGACAAAAACTGTATAAAATCGCATGTATTTACCAAAACCACTAATCTGGTAAAATCGCATGAATTACTTATGATTTCGCATGTATCAGTTAACCATCACTAAAACTATCTAATCTCAAAAATCGCAAGATCAAACAAAATTATTTTTAAAATCGCATGTATCATTTAATTATATAACAAAACAAACTAGTCTTGTAAATATGTTATCAAATGTAGTAAGGCATACCGTAAGAAAGGCAACAGGTCCCACGAACTGTATTTTATAGTTCTTCCAGCCCGCTCTTGTACGACGCAAAGTGTCAAGTAGATATGAGCACCAATCTAGATGCGGTATATCCTCAACTGTCTCTACACCAAGCAAACATCTATCATTTTTAGTTGTTGCCTTTGTAATCTCCGCAAAAAACGTCATCCAATACACCAGGAAATTTAATCTAAAGAGGCTCCCCCCATCTCTTTGATTATCTATTGCAGTTGCAATCAAGCCATGGGTAATTCTCGCATTTTCCCCCCATTGACTGGTGAATGTATCCATGACAGTATTTCCTTGTTCTTTACTCTTTTCAATTTTCTCCACCTTTTTAACTTTTCTCTTATCGACTATTATTTCAACTGGCTTTTGCCCCTTTGGTATTCCAAATACCTCATAAACTGTGTCCGATGTAATTTTTATTTGGTGTCTACCTACGTTTAGTGTATCGAACATCTCATCAAAGTTTCTTGCTAGCCAATATGCCAAACGTGTTGAAATGTGGTTGATATTTATATCTAGAATAGTTCCAAATCCCATATTCTTCACCTCGTCAACCTGTTTTTTTTTTTTTTTGAAATTTTTTTCACAGTATCCATATACGAGTTAGGTTGACATCTCAACAGTATTGCTTCGTTGCTATATTCGAAGAATTCCCTATGTTCTGTTCTAGGTGGTTCCACCTTTTTTGAAGGTTTTTTTGTTTGTATCTTAGATTTCCTGTCATCTTTCTTCTTTTTCGGGTAGTGGCTTAACAAAGTCATCCTCCTCAGAACTTTCTTCAACAATCCTTCTTTTTCTATTTTTGTTAACTTTTTTCATTGTTGATATTGGGTCTTCAAAGTCATCATCAGAATCTATTTCTACAAAATCGCATGCTATCAGTAAAAAAAACATTACGAAATCGCATGTATCAGTTAATCATGTACAAAAACTCATTAAGTTGATAAAATAGCATGAATCAGCTATCAATTCGCATGTATTAGTTAAGCATTACCAAAACTAGCTAATCTTATAAATCACATGCTTTAGACAAAAAACATTTATAAAATTGCATGTATAATTTAAGCATATACCAAAACTAACTAATCATATAAAATCGCATGGAGTTTTTATAAATTCGAATGCACAAGCTAACATAAGACAAAAACCTTCAACAAACAAAACTTAACATATAAAATCGCATTTGTAATATAAAACCCTCACAAAACCCTCTATAATATCGCACATATATCAGCTAACCATTAACAAACCTGCATAATCATACAAAACCTAATAAAAAACCATACCAGACCTAAACCCTAACCAAATCGTAGTTATGAACAATACGTAATCTTATAAAACTATAGGTTTCAGTCAAAAACCTTAATAAACAAACAAAATCGCATATGTCATTAAGTCCCTGTATATCCCATTATAAAATCGCAAATGTCAATTGATACCTGGATTCATCTTCTTCGCCTGTGGTCTGTCTTTGTTGGCTTTGCTCCATTTCTCAAAACTCATGAATCTTCATTGAATCGCAACGGTAAGTAGTAGGGAACTTGGGGGAAGGAGAATGCAATGTTGATTTTGGGTTTACAGTATGATTATGAGTTATTGTTTGCTGATTATCAAGGGCTTTGATTTCACAATAGACGATTTTAACCTTGGCGGTTTCATTTATTTATTTTAAGTTGATTAATTTAATAGTTAAACACGCGGTTTAAATGAGATGATCTGATGGTTGTGGTTACAGCGTACATAATGTACGATTAGGGGATTTGTATGATAATCGGCCAATATATATATATATATATATATATATATATATATATATAGGGTTAAGTTAACGTACAATGACCCTTATTGTACAATATGTACGCGATCGTCTCAGCCGTCCGATTTGGTGCGAATTCACTTTTGAACATGCGATCTGTGCTGAAAAACCAACATGCGATTTCATCATATTTACCAACATGCGAAATTGCTACAAAAAAAAAAAAAAAACAACATGCGATTTCATCAAAAATACTGACATGAGATTTCGAACATGCTTTTTTATAATGTACGATTTCACAATATCGCACGTATTGTACGTTAAGGGATATTGTATTTTACACTTTCACTATATATATATGGTAGGATTAATGCGTAAACTAGCTTTAAGAAGGGATTTGAAAACTAGTGTGAACACAAACAAAGTAAATCCAAAACAACAATAAATAAATAAAACACAAACAATGAACCCTCCCACCTACACCACCCAAAAATCTACCCACCCCCCCCCCCCCACACCAACTAAAAAAAAACATAAACTCACCCTCAAAAACCTATACCTTCCACCTAAGCTAAATGCTAAAAACTAAACCATAAAGTTAAACCACAAAACTAAACGCTAAAGGGGTAAGGCAAAACTTCTTACACTTACATGAGCTAATGAACCATCATGCCCTCAAGTAAGGTTAAAAGGGGTAACCATACGCCTAGACTATAATGAGGTTCTTGAAGTTGCATTCGTCACTATACCTCCTCCTCTACAAGAAAACCAGGCTACTGCTTTCTCTAAGTCAAGTAATTCACTAGTAGAATACCTTTCACCCAAACCAGGTTAGTATCTGAACACCCACACACACACCAAGGACCCATCCTAAAGGCATACTTGGTCATAACATCATTTCGACACATCCAACAAATGGGAATATTTAGATCCATATATATAAGTTAACTCTGGCTACACCAACTACACAATTCATCCCAACCTTTCAAAGCCTTACAAACACTACCTATATCATGGAACAACTTTTTCCTACTATTAATTACCCAAACACGCTTTCCCTTCATATGTGCCTATGGCTATAAATTACACTACCTATCCAATCATAAATTTTAACACCTATTTTGCCTAAAAGTTCCTCAAAGAACCAAACACCTAATGATGATGTTGTCGGCCTTCTGGGTGAGTTACTTCATCCATATAGGCCTAGCACGCATACTAATTCATAACCCCAATCATAGAGTTTAAATTCCCTCCTACAACAAAGATGTCAAGCAACATAAAGACATATGATGGCTTAAGAGATCTAGAAGATCATTAATAATTATTTTTCAGAAGAAGTGGAGGTCAAGTTGTGGTCAATGCCAATTTGGTGCCACGTGTTCGCCCAAAGTTTCATAGGTTTGACAAGATTGTGGTTTAATAGCCTCCATTGTGAGAGTATATACTCACTTTGTTAGGATCTGAGTTTCTGATTTGTATTTGTTTTGCAAACGGAACAGTGAAATATGTGAGGTATAAATGATAATAATGAATGTAGCGGAATTAAATACAAACACAAATTCCGAAAATAATCATAATGTTTTCCATTTATAACCAAAAGATTACAAATTACAAATATGATTTCCACTCCCCCAGCCTGATCACACAACTCTGTTCGTATAAAAGGAATGTCAACTGATGAAATAGATCTCTAACATGTGAGATCTATATATACAAAGTACAAACATATATTAGCAATCAAGGCTGGCATCACCCTGATAACGACATCGAACATTACCTCATCAGATGTTTCTAACATCTGATGAATCTTATCCACTGTTCTAAGACTCATAAACTCTGATTTACAGACATTGTTCTATTGGTACCATTTGTTCTTTAAACCTCTGTTTGTTTTTTCTAAACATCTGTTCAGGCTCGAATAGATGTTTAGTCTTTTTCATCAGTGCTTTAACCTTCAATGGGGCTTTGGCCTTGAACATACATTGGTACTTCATCAATAGAGCATTCATGTCTTCAAACAAATCTTTAAGTGTTCAAACAAATCTTCAATTAGTGTTTAAGATTCACTATCTTTGGGGGAAGATGAACTTCATAACTTGTTTAATTCTTGACCAGATTAGTATATTTTTGGCTTTTGCAATCATCTGTTCTTTTACAGGTTCAACAAACTCCCATAGAACAGATGATGCCAAAACTAAGCTTTATTGAGATCAATCATTATTCCTCATTATCGTCTCTCTTATTTGACCCTGGAATTGTAATTCAAATTTCATAGAGAGATGATCTTCTGCATCCCTTTCAAGTTCAAGACCCAGTTGGTCTTACAAATCTTCTTTCTTTAGGTCAAAGGCACTATTCATTGAGATCTTTTCAACTTCTCGATTAGCTCTAAGTAGAGTCAATTCATGGGTAATCCTGTCATATTTCCAATTTAGTATTTTGGAGCTTTCTGGATTTGCTGGGGCAAAAGTTATTTTAGATGAGTTTGGGGAGGGTGGTCTACCCAAGATTTTTACCAATCAAATTAGCATGGTTTGTATATAGATGAGCATATGTGAGCTCATATCTGATTCCTTTCTTTTTGTAATAGTCTTGATACATCTTTATATCTTTCTCAGACATCTTCTTTTGTCTTTTTAGATAGCTTCTTCCAGCTGAGGAGATGTTCTTTGCAGAGAGAAGTTTAGAAGGATCAACAAGTGTTTTAATAGGGAAATCAACTTAATCATATACAAGCTTTATAGGGATGGAAGGATCTTTTTGTCTAAGCATCTCCAACTTTTTGTAGTTTTCAATAATAGTAGAATCATCCTATTTTGCCATTAATCTAAGGGTCCCAAAATCTACAGCATACATTTCTTCCTTCATCATCTTTAACAACAGGGCCTTTTTGTCATTTGTCCTTTTGCCTGCTTTCTAGGTTGGAGGTGTAGGTTTGAGCTCTAGATTAAGAAGCAACTTTTGAATCCTTAATATTTCATCTAATAAGGCTTCTGTTGTCCAGCTTGAGAATTGAGCTTTAGTTGCTTTGTATGTCTTTGTCTTCATGATGTGATTCAAGTAGTCTTCTCTTAGAGTTCTTTTCAGATCAGGGTCTATAACTTCTGCATAAGAGAGTTTGTTGCATACACCTTTAACATAATCTACAAGGTTGGTCACTTTCTTGAATCATTTAAATAAGATTAGTTGTGCCTGTTTGTCATCCTTTCCTTTACTTCCCTCGGCCGTTATTCTTTCATCTTGTTTTAACTTTAGATCCAAATATTCTTTGACATTGGTAGGCTGTGGAAAGTTGTGTAGAGATGGGAATGTGAGTTTACTTCAATCATCTGTGGAGTAAAAGGATTGTATTTATGATGATACAATGGATAACTCTAAGGGATGCTCTGTGGTGATTAAGGTTGTGGTGGTTGATGAGATTGATGTTGGTAGTGATGTGGGAATGGATATTGAAGTGGTAGTGGAGATTTGTTCTAATAAGGTTTGTGGAAGTGATGATGTAGTATTGATTGGTGAGCCTTAAGGAGTTTCTTCATCATCTTCTTGGATAATGAATTTTTGTCTTCTACTTCTGGTATATGGTGTTAGTGCTTTTGGTGGAGGAGTGGGAGTGTGAGGTGATGGTTTTCTTTTTAGAATACTTGTAGGAACCCTTTGTGAAATGGGTTTGACAAGTTCTGGAATGGTGACAAGTGTTGTTGTGGTTATAACATCTGTTTGCACTTTTGTAGTCCCAACGGTGGTTTGGATGGAAGAGGTAGTGGTTTGAGTAGTTACATTTCTTGAGGGAGCAGTGGTTGGAGTTGATGGAACGATGGTAGTTGTAACAGTGCTTTGAGAAGTTTTGACTTATCTTGCAGGTTATCTTCTTGTAAGTATTTCTGTTGAAGTACCCAATTTTTGTTCATTTCTTTACCTTCCAAGCTTTTCTTGCACTGCTAGGGCATTTTGGCCTCTCTTGTATATCTTCTCTTCTCTTTTTATAAGGCATCCTTCTTTGCCTTTTTGGCTGTAGACAGATCAGGCCTCTTTTGAGCTTTCTTGACCTAAGGAGATTTCATTTCATCTTCATTTCCCCCTTTTTAGTATCATCATCAAGATACCTAGGGTTAGGAACAGGGCCTATAACCTTGAGAAGATGATCTTTGATGGCTTTTTTCTCTACTTTGTTATCTTTGTATCCGACATCAACCATGTTTCTGATCAGTTGCATGTACATGTTGTAAGTGGTATCTGTATATTACTTTTGTAGTTAAAGATATAGTTGAGCATGGGACCATATCTCTTTGGAAAGTTCTGCATTTTTAGTGGGTTTTTGAGTTTTGAACCATGAGTTTCAGCATATCCATAACTTCATCAATTGAGGATTCCATCTTGGTTACTTTATCCGTCAATTCCTTGCATCTTAATCCATCACCTAAGTTAATAGGATCATCTGATTTCCCACCCGAAGTGGTTGTATTTGCTTTTGAACTAAATGCCCCTTGTTCTTGGTTCTGGGGACCTCCAATGTCACTAAGTGTACTATTGTAGACTCTACAGTTGTTGCCTTCAAGAAAGTCTTAGAGATGTAACCTCTGTCAAACTGTGAGACTATGGTCCTTACAATTGTAGTGGTTGCTTTACTTGAAAAACATGTAAGAGTCATTTGTGACTCAAGAGGTGTACCCTCCCCTGCTTGTGGGATAACAATGGTTTCTGAACTTGCCCCAGTCACTTGTAGAGGCATACTCTTAGTGATAGGTGATTGAGAGGAACAAGGTTTGTGCAAGTTAGATGCCTTACTTGCATCAAGGAATGGTTTAATTGATGGGAATATTGTGGGTGGTGATGTGGAAAGAGAATCAGCCCCAAAAGAAGGAGTTAAGTATAAATGTTCGAGTGAATCACCAAACTCATTATTTAGTTCCTATGTGCTTACAAAACTATCTTTTTGTGAGGATTTCGAGGAGTTTAGATGGGTTGAGATGTTTGCATCTATTGAGAGGAAGTATCAACAGATTTTTCAAGTTGCATTTGTGTTACAGCAAGTCTCATTGGCATCTCATCCTCCCGAGATACCATTCTTTTGGTGCGTTTGGCTTTTGGGATGGGAATGGTTTCTGTGGGGATGGTTGATGTGTGTTCCACAATGTTGGGTTGTACAATATGGTCACCAGGAGTAGTGGGCTCAACAACATATGTTGAGACACCAGGTGTTGCCTCATTTTCTATAACATTTTCTTCTTCAACATCTCCTTTTAGTAGTCATTGATGCGCGTGTGGTGTTATAGGTTTTTATGTATATTTTTAGCCCTTTTTACACGTTAGTCAAGTTTTAAATTTATAAAACACGATATTTTACTAACACCAAACACACATATGGGCAAGTGCACCCATCGTGAGCGTAGTATAGTGTTGGCACGATACCGAGGTCGTCCAAGGACACAAGAGATTTTAATACCGGTTTATCCTCAACGTCTAATCAAATAAAAAATTTAGAAAAAGATGTTTAAACTAGAAAATAAAAACTAAAATGCTGAAAAACAAAAATAAAAATAAAACAGATAGACAAGATGAATCACTTGGATCCGACTCGTGTTTAGTGTAACCTTTGATTATTTACGCACTTTTGCACTTTTTAAGAGATTATCTTAGTTATAGTAGTAGGCCCCTCTTTTGAAGGTGACGTTACCCTCAACCCAGTAGTTTGAGTCAGCAAGGATACAATCCTAAAGGGTTGGATTATTGAAAGATAATTAATTAAGTTATTAATGCGTAATGTGGTAGGCCCCTCTTTTGAAGGTGACGTTACCCTCGGCTAAGTAGTCTGAGTCAGCAGGGATACAATCCTAAATAGCCGGGTTAATGTTTTAATAGTAGCTTACATATGAGGGGATCAAGGAGTTCGGGCCCCCGCCATCCAATACCAGTGGGTATTGAAGGAGGTCCTACTAAAGTTGACCCAGGTCCTTGCAGGATCTATACACTGAACAAGGCAAGACTCTTACCAAACCATTCCCTTAACCCCCGACCAGGTAGCCAACATACCTCCATATAGACCGTGGAGACATGAATGGTGAAAATCTTTTATTTTATATAGACAGTAAAATAACGCCAAGACACCACGGACAAATGAAAGGAAGACTCACCTTCAACATAAGAAACTAGTTATTAAAGTCATTAATACATAACCAAATAAAAAGTGCGAAAAGATTAAAAATAAAAAATATTACCCTAGACACTTGTCTTCACCAAGTGATGTAAGAGACTTAGGCAAACATGGCCTTTGATTGTCAAGAACTCCTATGATCAATCTTGGATCCCGAGACTACTCACACACTCTATGATGGATGATGGTGGTGGATGTGGGTTGTGATGGTGGTGGTGGGTGGGTGAAGTGTGAGGGAGGTGGTTTGCCAAGGGATGGTTTGCAAATGAGCCAAGCACCCCTATTTATAGCCTGCACAGAAGCATGGACACGGCCCCGTGTCCATTGGGCACGGCCCCGTGTCCACCCATCTTCTCTTTCTTCATTAATTGCAGTTTGTCTGCATTAGTTGACCACGCCCCCGTGTCCGCTGGGCACGACCCCGTATGCAGAAGCGTATCTGTACTATCAAGATTTTCCTAGATTATGCGAATCTTAGAGTTGACCACGGCCCTGTTTCCGCTGGACACGCTCCCATGGTGGGTGATAGAAGCTTCTACAACTTTGTCTTTTCTCCAGACACTTGGGCACGCCCCCGTGCTCATTGAGCACGGGGCGTGTTTAGCCTTCTGTTCTCTTGTTTTTGCTTGGGAGGATGCTGTCGAGGGGTCAGGCATGCCACGTTTATTCCTTTTCTTGTATTTATGTTAGATTTAGCTGCCTTTTTGCTTCTTTTGTTCATTTGAGCTCAATTAATCCTGAAAATACAAAAGGAAGACAAAAACACACTTTTTCCAACATTAGTACTAAAAAAAGAGTTAGTTTTATGCCACATTTGATGTAATTTATATGTTGCATTTTGCGCACATCAAATACCCCCACACTTGAATCTTTGCTTGTCCTCAAGCAAAACTCTTTATAATGTGGCTTACACTCCCAAATGGAACGGGTAGAAGAGAAGGTTTTTGGGCTTGTCATAGAGTGTCGGGATTTCCAAGATTCTTTATTAAGTTTTATTTTTAATTATTTACAATCCTATTCGTCATGATTTATTTAAAACATTACATAAGATAAATTACTTATTAGGGCATAACATGCCTTTTTAAAATTCCATTTATATACATGTTCACATACCTCACGGGGGATCACTCAACACTCGGCCGAAGATGTATTTTAGTGAAACACTCGAGAGCGGCATGGAACTTACTCCTACCATAGGTTTGCCAAGCAATCAATCCTCTTCTTTTTTAACTATACACCTTTGTAAATATCAAGAGGATTTTTGGGGGAAGGGTTAGGCTTGGGTTAAAGGTAGGTGGTTGGGTTAGTGATTAGTAGAAAAGGGCGAAAGGCGTAAAAAGCGTCGGTTTTCGAATGACTTTTTTGTAACTTTTTATTTTGATGAAGCAATTCTTCAAACAAATTTCTTTTTGATAAACTTGTTTGTTTATTTCTTTTGGCTTCATCATCATCATTTTTTTTATAAGGAAGTCATAAGAAAAACCGAGCTTTGTCACTAAAATAAAGGGTTAAAATGAAAAAAGGGTTTTGGTGGGTAAAATGGTGTTTGTTTTGGGTTAAAAAATGAAAAGGTTTAGGCTCAAAGAGGTTAACTAGGGGGATTTTGGGTAGGTGGTAAAAAAAAAGAAAAAAATAATGGTGTTGAAATAAAAAGGTTAGTCCTAATGCCTCCATCATTTACTTACTCGGGTTTAAGTTGGTAAGGACCGGGAATGTATCGTCATGGCAAGTTCTAGAGCCGTAAGAACCAAGCGGCTATTCACATAAGAAACGAAAAATGAGCATTTAGTTTAAAGATGTGTATTTGTATGCTCAATAAAGGCTCAAAACTCACTTTTTGTGGGTATGGGTTTTTATGTGATCAAGTATATATAATCAAATTTTAACTAGATTTGTCATGCCGTTTCATAATTTTCTTATGTTGGTTATTTTTATCACGACGCTATCGGTTGTAAATTTGTAAAAATATAACCTTTTTTAGAACTTGAAATTCCCAAGTTAAACCTAGACAAGTAAAAAAAATGAAAAAAATTTGAAAAAATTTGGGGTGATTAGCGGTTCCAATAGAGTTTTGTGTAAGGCTTGTAATTAGGACTTGCAAGATTCAAGGTTTTAGCATCCCCCCACACTTAAATTACACATTGTTCTCAATGTGTCCCAAAAATAGGGTTTTAGGTTGATTGAATGTGTAAAAGTGTGTTTAAAAACAAAATTTAATGTTACTGGGCATCTGGACACGGCCCCGTGTTGAGTGAACACGGCCCCGTGGTCAGAGTGCCAGTAACGAGAACTTACAGAAGGTGGACACGAGGGCTTGTCGGCTGGGCATGACCCCGTGTCTGGCAAAAATCTGCAGATTTTTGACAAACAGCAGGTCTGGGGTAATGGGCACGGGGGTGTGTCAGCTGGACACGACCCCGTGTAGACAATCTGCAAGGGTGTAAAACAGGTTTCTGGCTTCGATTTTGCTGTCCCGGCTTTGGTGGCACTAATGTTTAGTGCTCTAAGCCTCGTATGTACCTGTTTTATCAATAAACACTACACCAAACCATAACAAGCATCCTTAATTACCATAGTTCAGACATCCATACCACAAAGTTAAAATAAAGAGAATGCAGAAAAGTAAAAAGTGTTAGAGGAAAGTAAATTGTTCAACACACGGCACGCAGGCCGGAAATTGTTCATGAGATAAGGGGGGGGGGTGGGGTTAACCTGTTAGACCTCCAACCAGCTGCTCCTACCTCCGCTCCTTCCGCCTAGTCCATGTCCCCGTCTTCATCATCATCTCCTCCTCCGTGCCCCACCATGTACTCCCGGATGTTCCCAATGTCATCCTGTATGTCGGAGATGTTTCTCTCAATTGCTCCGACTCGGGCGTACGTGTTTCTTGCCATGTTATAGGTGTTCCTGGTGCATATGAGGTTTTCCTGCAATAAGTCATGTAGGCTTTGAAAATTAGGAAAACCACCTCCTTGTGAGGAGGATTGACCCGGATCACCCTAGGGCCGGTAATGGTATTGAGGAGGAGGTTGGAATTGTGGAGCATGTAAGACGAGCGCCTCTTGCGGGTTCTATGCATGCCCTTGAACTCTTTGAAAGCTGACCGTCCCGTCATCCGCTTCATAAATCAAGTTCATGGAGCGGCATATGACCATGTCTACTCTCCCCGACTATGGGCTCTTTTGGAAAGACCTTGGCATCCTATCAACAAAATGTTTGAAAAGGCGGTATACCCACCCTCCAAAGAAGATAGGAGTTGAGGGAGTAGCGAGCTGGTTCCAGTTCATGTTTTGGAGCAGGAGGTATGGAACATCAAGGTTGGTGCGGGTATGAATGCAATGAAGGACCACCAGATCTCTTAACCCTACAACGCCACTGCTGCCGTGCCTTTGGCTAAGAGAGTAAGTGAGGACCCTATGGATATAACTTTAAAGGGGGTCCCTCAACTTAGTGCTGCTTGGATTGTAGTTGCCTTCTCCTATTTGCGCCCATGCAGCCTGGCGTTGGTTTTCTGGAATTTCACGTAAACCTCCGGTGTTTTCTTCATTACCTGCATCTTCCTCCGCATACAACCCAACTATTGACCCAAATTTTGCCATCGAGATTGAGTACACAGTCCCCCCACATCGGAATTCTACCCCATCATTATCAAATGGGTCGGCTCTTGATTTGAACGCGAATGTGCTGTAGAATTCCAGATTATATTCATGGACTGAGCGAAGTCGAGTGCACAGGGCGGCTCTTAGTGGGCCGGTGACTAGGTTATTAAATCGGTCAAGTTGGTTCACTGTTCCTAGAAGATCCATGCATACTTGTCGTGCGTATTCCTCTGGCATGGTTCGAAGCACATCGTATCTTGCTTTAGCATCCAATTCATTTGCATTGAACCGCATGAATTTCTTGGCCATCTGAAAGGAAACACCAAACAATTAGCACGAAATAGTGAAATTTTCGGAGAAAACTGAAAATAGTCAGCTGAACACGGCCTCGTGTTCAGCGGTCACGCCCCGAGTTGATCTGAAATTGGCTGGACACGCCCCCGTGCTCAGCGAGCACGACCCCGTGTCCAGACGTCTGTTTCCCAAAAATCCCATTTTTCGACCCGGTCCTGAAAACTTGAAAATTTTTTGTCCAGTAGGGGCGGTTTTCCCTGAAAATGAAACCCCAAGTGTCGTTTTTCCCAAAACAAACCGTTTACCCCTTCAATTTTACATGTTTCCATTCAAAAACAAGGGTGTGGGGTTTTTGTGAGAAATCGGGCAAATCTATGAACAATACAAGTGGATTTATTTCCTATAACATGAATCTAAACTAATGCTAACAGATTTATGCAAAAAATTTGAGGTTCGATTCGGATGAAGTTCAAGAACCCTAGATTTTCCCCAAATTTTTGATGTTAAACTACATGCAAATGCTTAATCTAACTACTAGTAATGATAGAATCATACCTTGATGTTGTTAGAAGTAGAGGGGACGTCGAAATCTTGCAGAAAAATTGCCTGAACCAAAGAGTTTTTGGGGAAACGGGGCGTGTGGAATGAAGAAACTGTGTTGAAAAGGGGGTTTTATCCCGACAGTTGCGCGGACACGGCCCCGTGGGCGGGCAATTTTAAATTTTTTTTAGTGCCCGTGTGAGTGCCCTTGTTTCCCAAAAACTCGGTTAGAAGACTTACCGATTTAGATGTCAACCCGCTTGTTCGTAACTTACCAGGTATGATGTTGATGCTTTCATTCTTCGACCGTTTGAAGCGAGATTTCTTCCTCCTCATCCTCAATGAATCCCTGATAGAGCTTCAGCCGTTGGCCATTGACTTTGAATGGAATTCCATTCCGAGATTTAATTTCTACTACACCGTGTGGGAAAATATGGGTGATGGAAAAAGGTCCTGACCACCTAGACTTTAATTTACCAGGAAATAATCGAAGTCGTGAATTAAACAATAGAACTTGATCTCCTACTCGAAATTCATTAGGTTTAATGTGTTTGTCATGCAAGTTTTTCATTCTTTCCTTATAAATTTCGGAGTTAGAGTATGCATAATTCCTTAATTCGTCTAATTCATTTAATTGACAAAATCGATTATTACCGGCAAATTCTAAATCCAAGTTTACATTTTTTATTGCCAAGTAAGCTTTGTGTGCAATTTCTACTGGCAATGACAACTTTTTCCATAGACGAGCTTATATGGGGTTGTACCTATTGTTGTTTTATAAGCAGTTCGAAAAGCCCATAAAGCATCATCTAATTTATCGGCCTATTCTTTTTTATTTAACCCCCTACAGTTTTTTCGAGTATTCGTTTTAAACCTCTATTAATCACTTCGGCTTGTCCGTTTGTTTGAGGGTGATATGCTGTTGAGACCCTGTGATAGACCCCATATCTTGTTAATTTTTTTTCAAGTTGATGGTTACAAAAATGGGTACCTCTATCACTTATTAACGCTTTAGATGTTCCAAAACAAGAGAATAATTTTTTTTTTCAGAAATCTTACCACAACTCTTCCATCATTTGTTGGAAGTGCCTCAGCCTCGGCCCATTTAGACAAGTAATCTACAGCCACAAGTATATATTTGTTTCCCTTTGACGGTGGGAAGGGTCCCATAAAGTCGAGTCCCCACACACCAAAAATTTCACAAACAAGAATGCCATTTTGTGGCATTTCATTTTTGGAAGAAATATTACATGTTCTTTGGCAAGCGTCACATGTCTTGACAAGACTTTGGGCGTCTTTGTAAATGGTTGGCCAATAAAACCCTGAATCAAATACCTTTCGTGCGGTACTAGCGGCACCATGATGTCCTCCTTATGGACCTTCATGACAATGGCGGATAATTCTTCTTGCTTCACTACCATGTACGCATCAGCGGATGAGTTGATCAACACACATTTTGAAAAGATAGGGATCTTCCCAAAAATAATGCTTCACATCAGCAACGAATTTTTTTCTTTGATGATGTGGCCATCCTTTGGCGACTATACCGCTAGCTAGGTAGTTAGCATAGTCGGCGTACCATGGTTCTTCTCGATATTCCACCATTTCTAGGGACTCCGTTGGAAATTTTTCATTGATTTGCTCATCCCTGGTTACCTCCAAAGCTGGGTCTTCCAAGCGCGAAAGATGATCTGCTGCGGTGTTCTCTGCTCCTCTTTTGTCTTTGATTTCAATATCAAATTCTTGGAGGAGTAGAATCCACCGAATCAAACATGGTTTAGCATCCTGTTTCTTGAAGAGGTATCGAATGGCTGCATGATCTGTATAGACTATTGTTTTAGAAAGAACAAGATAAGAACGAAATTTATCAAAAGCAAATACCACAGCTAGTAACTCTTTTTCTGTTGTTGTGTAATTTTCTTGTGCATCGTTGAGTGTTTTACTAGCGTAATAAATTGGGTGAAAATGCTTATCTTTTCTTTCTCCCAAGACAGCTCCAACTGCAAAGTCACTTGCATCACACATGATTTCGAAAGGTAATTTCCAATCAGGCGCTATCATGATAGGTGCATTGACTAGCATTTCTTTTAGTGTTAGAAATGCTTGATTGTAATCCTTGTCAAAGATGAAAGGGGCATCTTTTTCAAGTAATTTTGTTAGAGGCCTTGAGATTTTAGAAAAGTCTTTGATAAATCGTCAATAAAATCTGGCATGCCCTAGGAAACTTCTGATAGCTCTAACGGAGGATGGGGGTGGTAATCGAGAAATAGTGTCTATTTTTGCTCGATCAACCTCCATTCCTTCGCTTGAGATTTTGTGACCGAGTACTATTCCCTCCGTTACCATGAAATGACATTTTTCCCAATTAAGGGCGAGGTTAGTTTCCTCACACCGGGATAGCACTCGTTCAAGGTTATCGAGGCATTGGTCGTATGAATCTCCAAAGATAGAAAAGTCATCCATGAAGACTTCCATTGTCTTTTCTATCATGTCATGGAAGATGGCCACCATGCAACGTTGGAAGGTTGCGGGGGCATTGCATAGACCAAATGGCATGCGTCGATAAGCAAAAGTTCCATAGGGACATGTAAATGTTGTCTTTTCTTGGTCTTCGGGTGCTATCGGGATTTGAAAGTAACCTGAAAAACCATCCAAGAAACAATAAAATTTATGACCGGATAATCTTTCTAACATTTGATCATTGAAGGGTAAAGGAAAGTGATCTTTCCTTGTTGCTTCATTTAATCGCCTATAATCTATACATACTCGCCATCCTGTGACGGTTTTCGTTGGTATTAATTAATTTTTCTCATTAGTTATTACCGTCATACCTCCTTTCTTTGGAACTACTTGGACGGGACTTACCCAAGGACTATCGGAGATAGGGTAAATAAGTCCGGCGTCAAGTAATTTTATGACTTCGTTTTTAACCACTTCTTGTACATTTGGATTTACTCTACATTGTGGTTGTATTACCGATTTATTGTCATCATTCATTAAAATTTTGTGCGTTCACATGGAAGGACTTATTCCTTTAATATCTACAAGCTTCCATGCGATCGCATTTTTGTGTTTTTTCAAAAGTTTAATTAATTTTTCTTTTTCTACACTACTTAATTTTGACGAAATAATTACAGGTGATTTACCATCTTTGTCTAGAAAAGCATATTCCAAACCTTTCGGAAGTTCTTTGAGCTCAAGAGGTGGGTCTTTAGGAGACTCCTTATTTGATTGCTCATTTTGATCAAGAACTTTAAAAGTTTGTTCTATGGCGACCTCTTCTTCAACAAAGTGGTCAATCTTTTCACTTGTATCGGGTGGTTCATCTTCATCTTCAATTAGGGGGTCATTATTGCCGAATGGATATTTCATTGAACGCTCAAGATCGATGCTCCTTTTAAATGCCCCTAATTGAATAGATAGATTGTTGTACTTCCGGTTTTTCAAAGCTTCGTGGGTTTTTACAAAAGGTCGTCCCAACACTAGAGGAGCGTCATCGAGGATGACAAAGTCAGTTGGGATTACCATTTGATTTGTTTGAACCAAGACGTCCTCAACTATACCGATTGATTTTATTACTTTCTGATTGGATAGAAAAATGGGTATATGAAGTGGAGAAAAATCACTAATACTTAATTTTTCGAAAATGTAGTTTGGCATTACATTAACACAAAGATCTTTATCAATTGTAACATTACTAATAAAGGAGTTTTGAAAAAAAATATGGAATCGGTGTAATGTTGATTTCGAATGGGTCTTCTTCTATTAGCGAGGTTTGATCCTTTGTTAACTTAATGCTTAACGTTTCATCAATTTTAGTGTTAGTGTTTAACTCTTTTAAAAACTTAGCATGAGTGGGTACTAAACAATGATTTTCGAAAGAAGGTGACAAGAGATTAATTTCTTCAAAATTAGACTCTTCTTGAATTTTAACGTTAACGGACTCACCCTTTTCGTTGTTTAACTCATGTGTCGGTTTTTCACTTACTTGTTCTTCCATTTTTACATTTTCAACTATCTCTTTCTTATTTAATTATTCTCTTGCGCGGGACTCCTCTTCCCTTGCGCGAGATTCTAGTATGCAACGTTCGATAGTTTTAATGTGTTCTATTATCCTATCGGTTATGTCGGTGATAGAGTAAGGATCGGGATTCTCAAAGCTTGAATCCGGATGTTCGATCCTTTGTTCCTCATAATACTCATATGAAGTAGATGGTTCATACCATTGTTCCTCATTGTAAGTATATGATGGATAAGGGTCATAATTTTGTTCTTCATAATACTCATATGAGGTGGGTTGTTCACGCCATGGTTCCTCATAATAAGCATATGAAGGTGATGGCTCATATCTTGGTTCCTCAAAGTATGAGTATGAAGGCTCATACCTTAGTTCATCAAAATATGAGTATGAGGGAGAAGGTTCATACCTTTGGTCTTCATAGGATGTGTATGAAGTTGATGGCTCGTACCTGGGCTCCTCATAGTAGGTGTATGAAGTGGATGGTTGAAATAAGTCACAATATTGTACCGAGTGCGGGTCACCATAATTGGTGCAATAGTCTTCCCTATAATCATCCTCCTTATAGGTGTAGTTGTAGCCTCCAGAATATTGATCCATAAGAATCACTCAACAGACCACAACAGAGTCTCGAGACCAGAAAACAAAAATAAAAACGGAAACAGAGGCTGGACACGGCCCCGTGTTCAGTGGACATGGCCCGTGTTCAGGATCTGTATCTGGGCGTTTAAATAAAAGTGACTGGTTTTGTGCAGCACGGGGGCGTGTTCAGTGAGCATGACCCCGTGTTCAGACTCTGTGTCTGGGTGTTTTAAAAAAAATGTGCAACACGGCCCCATGTTCACTGAGCACGGCCCGTGTTCAACCTACTGTAAATGCAAAACTAACTAAAATGCAGAAAAATGTGCGTGCGTTTTGAAAAGGTTTTGAAAAACTGATTAAGACGTCGATTTTAAGCTTTCTTAAAATCCTTGTGTCCCCGGCAACGGCGCCAAAAACTTGATGCGCGTCTGGTGTTATAGGTTTTTATGTATATTTTTAGCCCTTTTTCCACGTTAGTCAAGTTTTAAATTTACAAAACACGATATTTTACTAACACCAAACACACATATGAGCAAGTGCACCCATCATGAGCGTAGTATAGTGTTGGCAAGATACCGAGGTCGTCCAAGTACACAAGAGCTTTTAATACCGGTTTATCCTCAACGTCTAATCAAATAAAAAATTTAGAAAAAGATGTTTAAACTAAAAAATAAAAACTAAAATGCTGAAAAATAAAAATAAAAATAAAACAGATAGACAAGATGAATCACTTGGATCCGACTCGTGTTTAGTGTAACCTTTGATTATTTCCGCACTTTTGCACTTTTTAAGAGATTATCTTAGTTATAGTAGTAGGCCCCTCTTTTGAAGGTGACGTTGCCCTCAACCCAGTAGTTTGAGTCAGCAAGGATACAATCCTAAAGGGTTGGATTATTGAAAGATACTTAATTAAGTTATTAATGCGTAATGTGGTTGGCTCACGTTACCCTCGGCTAAGTAGTCTGAGTCAGCATGGATACAATCCTAAATAGCCGGGTTAATGATTTAATAGTAGCTTACATATGAGGGGATGAAGGAGTTCGGACCCCCGCCATCCAAAACCAGTGGGTATTGAAGGAGGTCTTACTAAAGTTGACCCAGGTCCTTGCAGGATCTATACATTGAACAAGGCAAGACTCTTACCAAACCATTCCCTTAACCCCCGACCAGGTAGCCAACATATCTCCATATAGACCATGGAGATATGAATGGTGAAAATCTTTTATTTTATATAGACATTAAATAACGGCAAGACACCACGGACAAATGATAAGGAAGACTCACCTTCAACATAAGAAACTAGTTATTAAAGTCATTAATACATAACCAAATAAAAAGTGCGAAAAGATTAAAAATAAAAAGTATTACACTAAACACTTGTCTTCACCAAGTGATGTAAGAGACTTAGGCAAACATGGCCTTTGATTGTCAAGAACTCTTACGATCAATCTTGGATCCCGAGACTACTCACACACTCTATGATGGATGATGGATGATGGTGGTGGATGTGGGTTGTGATGGTGGTGGTGGGTGGGTGAAGTGTGAGAGAGGTGGTTTGCCAAGGGATGGTTTGCAAATGAGCCAAGTACCCCTATTTATAGCCTGCACAGAAGCCCGGACACGGCCCCGTGTCCACCCATCTTCTCTTTCTTCATTAATTGCAGTTTGTGTACATTAGTTGACGACGCCCTCGTGTCCGCTGGGCACGACCCCGTGTGCAGAAGCGTATCTGTACTATCAAGATTTTCCTAGATTCTGCGAATCTTAGAGTTGACCACGGCCCCGTGTCCGCTGGACACGCCCCCGTGGTGGGTGATAGAAGCTTCTACAACTTTGTCTTTTCTGCAGACACTTGGGCACGCCCCCGCGGGGCGTGTTCAGCCTTCTGTTCTCTTGTTTTTGCTTGGGAGGATGCTGTCGAGGGGTCGGGCATGCCATGTTTATTCATTTTCTTGTATTTATGTTAGATTTAGCTGCCTTTTTGCTTCTTTTGTTCATTTGAGCTCAATTAATCCTGAAAATACAAAAGGAAGACAAAAACACACTTTTTCCAAGATTAGTACTAAAAAAGGTTAGTTTTATGCCACATTTGATGTAATTTATATGTTGCATTTTTCGCACATCAGTCATAATGCGAGTAAAAGTTTCATTTGAAAGGCTTCACCATGTTCAAAGACATTTTGTGCGAAAATCTTTTGTAGATAATAGTTTAGAACCCTTGGATCCATGAGAAAGGCTTTAGTAGAGCTTTTCTTAATGGCTTTAACTGGGCTGTAAACGAACCGAATTAACACGAACAAGGCCATATTGTTCGTGTTCGTTCGTTAAGGAAATTAACATGTTCACGAACTGTTCAGGAACGCATGATGAACATAAGTTTATGTTCGTGTTCGTTTATTAAGGAAATTCAGTTGTTCACGAACAGTTCGTGAACACTGGTCTCGAACACAAACGAACGCAAACAAATAAAAAAGAATGCAAACGAACATTTAATTTGAAGATAAAAAATAAAAACATTTTTATCTCCAAACATTGGCTATAAGTAGTTTAATACAACTATTAAATGATAAATCAAAACATAAGAAGTCTACTACACCACCAAACAATGAATCATGTTTAACTAACTTAAACATAATTATCCCCAAAAATGTCTTAGAATGTCCAAAGTTTAGCTAACTCAGAAAAAAAGGGGTCTCAAGTTTTCAGTATGTTTATATAAAAGGTTTATTATTTATTATTTTTTTAATATAATAAAACCAACACAAACGAACGTAAACGAATGTAACTGAACATATTAACGAACGTTCACGAACGCAGTCGAACGAATGAGACTTGTGTTCGTGTTCGTTCGCTAAGCTATTCAAACGAAAATTTTTGTTTGTGTTCGTTCGTTAAGCTAATCGAACGAACATAAACGAACTTCCTGCCGAACGGTTCATGAACTGTTCGTTGAACATTCGGTTCATTTACAGCCCTGCTTTAACATTTTCCACCAAATCCATAAATAGAGTCTAGGATAGCTTGTAGTTTAAGTTTGATAAAATAGCATATCCCGGGTACTGAGTTTTTTAGGGACTTTCATTAAAGGAAGTGGTTTTTGTCGAGATACATATCAACAGGGTATGGAAGAAAAACTTCATTGCTGGTGGGAAGTGTGGTTTAAAAATTGTCGCTCCTACCATTTGTGCATCATACCAACTTTCTATAAATTTAGTGTGAAGTTCATTTTCGAGAAAGATTCCATACCTAACTCATCCATGAGATTGAATGTTGTGGAAAGCATTTTGGGATGATCTGGATGTCTACTCCATCAATTTTAGATATGATAGTGAAAGGCTTTTTATCTCGAAGTAGAAAACTGGAGTTTGCCAAAACTTTTGCAGGTATCGATGTGAATGGGTGCGTCTGCGGTTAAAATGGTTTGATATTTTGATGATTATAGAATGTCAATTTGGGATGGAACTCAAGGTTGGTGTCATGTTTGACTAAATATGGAAGATAGTTGTAAGGATATTTAAGTGTTAGTGCCATGATGAGTGATTGGAAATGATGATATGATATGAAAAGAGTTTGGTTGTGTGAATTTGTGAGTCTGTGATTTTGAAAGCGATGAATGAAATCGCTGATGGATAAGGGTTTTTATAGGGTTTTGAAAAAGTGACGCTGAAGTTTAACCAAAATTTTTGTATTTTCTGAAACAACATGTTAATGGATTTTTAAAATAAAAGTGATGCTGATGGAGAAGGGTTTTTATTGGCTTTTCAAAACAACCTTTTAATGTGTTTAACCAAAATTTTGGTATTTTCTAAAATAACATGTTAATGCTTTTATTACGAGAACATTTTTTTTTGTTTTAATCCATGTTTAACATCCCTATCGTAGAAATCAAGCTTTCAAAGGTAGATGTATCCAATGCTTTTGTTCAAACATCTGCCAGCTGATCTTCGGTAGGAACATGGTTGAGATAAATCAAACCTTTTTCATAAAAATGATGACGAATATCAATATGCTTCGGTGGGAACAAAATGATGATGAATATCAATTTGCTTTGTTTTTTACAGTGACATAGGATTCTTGGTATTGTTTTCAGCCGCTTAACTGTCAAGTATTAATGGTGTCTTTAAAGCAGCTATACCAAAATGAAGAAGTTGATTTTGAAGCCACCAAAGTTGAGTTGTGCAACTTGCAACAACAATGTACTCTTCTTCTACTGTGGAGTTTGACATTGCTAGTTACTTATTGCTTTGCCATGAGACCAAGGCATTACCACGAAATTAGCACCCTCCTGCTGTGTACTTCCTTGTGGTGTGGCAACCAGCAAAATCATTATCAGAATTGAAGAGTCATGTCGAGATTATATCAAAGGAAGTTGTTGCTAATCTACTTTGATCTTGGTCAAATTGCATCAAAATTGAAGGGTCATGTCGAGATTGAATCAAAGGAAGTTGAATCAAATCAAGATGGAACCTTAAGTCAAAGGTAATAAATTGGATCAATAATTAGGAGGGCGATTGTTGGCTTTAATTGTATTATCAAGTTTTATTGAAACATACATGTTAAAAAATATAGTTAGGTGTCATTTATATGTTTGTAATTGTAAATAGTCTAAGGGTTTGTGTGTCAAATTATAAACATGGAATGAAACTGTCCAAGTGATGTTTTCGTATTATATGTATACCGTAGGTTGTAATAGTTCGATTGAACTATCACCTCGATAGGAAGAACAAAGTCATCGACTATAAAGTCGATTAGATTGTAAAAAATTAGAATCCATCAATATAATTTTTTTATAGGTTTTCACCCCAATTGTTTTTCTTCATCTTTTATTCTTATTGAATGTTTGAGTTCAATGATCCGTAGTTTCTAAATAGTTATCTCTACAGCTCATTCCATGACGAACTACGCACCCAAGGTAGGGATGACCACCACAAAATCATGCACAACATAATACATTTAGTGTAGGAAGAAGGTAATGAATTCCCAATCACCGTGTATATCAACTGGGCACGCTCTGATCAAGCCATCCAGCTTGGTCATACACTAGACCTCCGACGGGGTAATGATGTCCGGCGGTAATTAGCAACGGATTACCAAAGATTTTTATTTACTTTTTTAAACTTTTGGGGGTTTTATTAGGTTCATCCATGATCCATCAATAATTACTGTGGATCCCATCTGCAGGTATCTCATTTTAATTACAGATGGATCCCGTCTATAGGTATTACCCATATTTCTTCTAGTATAATTTGACTAGTGAAGCACTAGAATTGGCAGCTCATTGACTGCTTCAGTTTTTAAAACATTGTACATAGCAGTACCCCTGACTCAATGTGTGAGTGTGAAGAAAAAAGAAACGAACATGCATGTGAAAAGAAAATAAAAAAAACCAACACCTTAAAAACATTATAGCACATTGCATAGTGAGCAAAATTAGTAAATTACTAGCAAATGTTCGCATAAAAACTTTGGGCCCAAACCTTTTAGAAACTCCTTGTTGGAGAGAACGGATTTTGAGGAGGTGGTTAATAAGGCTATGGAAAATTTTAACGGTGGTGGGGAGGCAGATGTGTTTTAATGCAAAAATTCAAGGCTATCAAGGAGGATATTAAAATATGGAAAAGGAGGTGTTAGCTAAGGAAGGTGAAACGGAAAGGAATTTAAAAGATGACCTGGAAAAACTGCATGAATTGCTTGAAAGTAGAGAATTATCTTAAGAGGAGGAATGGACCAAGTCGGAATGTCTGAAAGATCTAAAGGAATTGGAAGGATAAAAAATGAAAGATCTCAAACAAAGTGCTAGGATAAGATGGGATTTGAAAGGAGATGAAAACTCGGCTTTCTTTCATGGGTACATTAATAATAGGCGTGCGAATAATAATATTCCTGGGCTTATGATTTATGGAGTGCGGACATCTAAGCCTTCGCTGATCAAAAAGGAGATTATGGGGTTCTTCAAAAAGGTTTTCAAAGAAAGTATCAAGGTCAGACCTAAGCTTACTTGGCATAATACTAAGCGGTTGTCGGAGGAGGATGCGGCTACACTGATTGTTCCGTTCAAAAGTGAAGAGATTAAGATTACGGTTTTTGAATGCGGGGCGGACAAAGCTCCGGGGCCATATTGTTTTAACTTCAAATTCATCAAAAGGCATTGGCATTTCTTTGAAAAAGATTTTTCTGAATTGTTAACTTCTTTATACAGTAAAGGGTCGATAGCGAAGGAATGTAGTTCGTCCTTCATTACTCTTGTTCCGAAAAACAAGGATCCGGTGGGGTTAAAGGATTACAGACCGATAAATTTGATTGAAGTGATTAGCAAAACTATATCCAAGATTCTGGAAAATCGGTTAAAAAAGGAGATCAGGGGCATTATTTCGGAAATCAAACGGCATTTCTTAAAGGAAGGTATATTCTCGATAGCCCTTTAATGTTAAATGAACTTATTGCTTGGATTAAAAAAGAGAACAAAAAGGCTTTCCTTTTAAAAATGATTTTGAAAAGGCTTATGATAACGTAAATTGGAAGTTTCTTTTAGACATCATGGGTCAAATAAGGTTCACTGAGTTATAGTGTAAATGGGTAGAAGGGGTTTTGGTTTCTGCTAGGTCTTCGGTTCTTGTGAACGGGTCTCTTACCTTTGAATTTGGTTGTTCCAAAGGAGTTAGGCAAGGAGATCCGTTGTCTCCGTTTCTGTTCCTTCTGGTTATGGAAGCTATATCCGACATTTTTTTCAAAGCTAGAGTTGAGGGTCTATTCAAAGTAATTCAAACTCCTAATAATGGTCCGAAAACCTCTCATTTGTTCTATGCGGATGATGCTCTTTTGATAGGGGATTGGGATAGGGATAATGTGTTAAATGTGACTAGATGCTTAAGAATATTTTATTTGTGTTCGGGTTTAAAAATTAATCTCCATAAATCTAACTTATATTGGTTAGGAGTGGAAGATTGTGAGATAAGGGATATGACTAAGGTGGTGGGGTGTAATTGTGATAATATTCCGCTGTCTTATTTGGGGATTACGGTGGGAGCTAACATGAAGAGAATCAATAATTGGACTCCGATTATTGAGGTTTTCGACAAAAGATTATCGGTGTGGAAAGCTAAATCTATTTTGATAGGGGGGAGACACACTCTGATTAATTCGGTGTTGGAAAGTCTCCCTATCTATTACTTCTTGTTATATAAGGCTCCGGTGGGTATTATTAAGATTCTTGAAGCAAAAATGAGGAAATTTTTTTGGGCGGGAATAAATGAAAATAACAAAATGAACTGGGTGGCTTGGGATTGGATCACATGGCCCAAATCAAAGGGGGGGGGGGGGGTTGGGTATTAACTGACTCAAAGAGATCAATTTGGCTCTCCTTTTTAAATGGGGATGTAGGTACAGAGTCTAAAATCAAATTTTATGGAGAAAGGTGGCAGAAGCATGTCATGGTAAAAACAACCAAAGGAACTTCCTGCCGCTTAATGGTAAAATTACGGGTTGTTGGAAAAATATTGTGAATTCGATTTCTAAATTGAAAACTAACGGGAAGGGTATAAACCGGTTGATATTGGGTAAGGTTGGGAACGGGGAGGTGATTCGTTTTTGGTTGGACACTTGGATGGGTGATATGCCTTTTGTGGAAAGATGGCCACACTTGTTCGGTTTGGAATTGTTTAAATTATGCAGGGTTGCAGAAAGAAGGGATGTGAACCAAGGAAATAGCTGATTTGCGTGGAATTGGTCTAGACAGCCAGAGTCAGATGCTGAAATAAAGGAATGGCAGGAATGTCAGGAGGTTCTTAGTAGGAGGTCATTTTCAAATAATGAGGATATTTGGATCTGGAATGGTGACAAACATGAAGGATTCTCGGTGAAGACCGTCAAATTGGCTCTCATTGAGGATAGATGAGATAGACACCCCCTAACTTTGAATGGTGTAAATGGGTTCCGCTCAAATGTAATATTATGGCGTGGAGAGGTAATTTGGATAGATTAGCTTCTAGAGTTAAGTTAAGAAGAAGGAATGTGAATATTACCTCGGTTATGTGTCCTTATTGTGAAGAATCCGAGGAAACGGTGGAACACTTATTTACTGCATGTCCAGTGGTGAAGAAGGTTTGGTCAGCTTTCGGTGCTTGGTGTAAATTGGCTCAGATATATGCGTTCGATTTCAAAGACATTATGGAGATACACAATTTCACTCAACTAGGTAAGAAAACTAAGAGTCTCATTCAAGGTCTGGTGATTATTTCGTGTTGGTGTATCTGTAAGGGAAGAAATGAATTGGTTTTCAAGCAGATTAGTCGAAGTCCGCAAGATATTTTAAGGGATGTAAAATTGAGGGGTTATGGGTGGGTTAGAAATAGATCTTGCTGTAAATATATTAGTTGGAGGGATTGGTGTAAATACGCGATGTATATATTCTGTAATTGTCTGCCCTTTGGCCGTTTGGGTTGGGGGTGTTGTTTGCTGTTTAGCCTTTTACCCGGTTGGGTCGAACGTGTGTTTTTATGAAGTTTACTTAAAAAAAAGAAACTAGTAAAATGTGTGAAAGGTTTTTACATGTCTTTAACATTTAACTAGGTTTGAAGAAGTTCGCCGCGTTGCGGCGAATTTCTTTTGTTATTTAGTGTGTGTTTACATGTGTTTTGAAATCACTACGAGCGTGTTGCGAACGGAACAGCTGACATGAATAAAAAGAAAATGTAGAAAAAAACACTAAAAGATAACCGAAAGAAAATCAACTAAAAAAGTTGTATCGTAACGATGTTGTTCGTATGAAACCCGTGGTCAGAGATGAGCAAATTGTTCTAGGTGGCGGTACCAAATTTGTCGAACCGAAAGATCTTAAGTACCAATTCGGTACCGATTTTTGGCGTTCCTGGTACCGGTTCACTACCGTTTTTTACCTTTATATACCGGTACCGTAACCGGTATTTTCGGTATCAGTACCGATTCTGTATCGGTTGGCGCCGAGCTCATACCTACCCCTGAAACTAAAAAAAGAAAAAATTAAAAGTTGAAGAAAATCAACAAAAAAAGTTGTACGATACCGTTTTTTCGTACGGTAACCGTGATCAGGGATGAGCAAATGGTATCGGGAAGCAACACTGAATTTCCCGAACCAAAAGATTTCCAATATCAATTCGGCACCAACTTTTGTCGTTTTCTGTATTAGTTTCGGTTTTTACCTTCATATACTGACACCGAACAGGACCGTATTGATATTTTCGATACCAGTACTGGTTCGATACCGGTTGACACCAAGCTTATCCCAACCCCTGATATTAAAAAAAGGATTAAAGTTAAAAAGTAAAGAAAATAACTATTATTATAATATTAAAATAAAAAAGTATTAAAAAACTATATATTATTATAATATTAAAATCAGTATTAATTTCAATTCGTTTATTAATATATAGTAAAATATATAGTAATAATAACATATTAATTAATAGTAATAATATTAAAATAATAAAATTATTAAAAAAACTATATATTATTATAATATAAAAATCACTATTCATTTCAATTCGTTTATTAATATATAGTATTAAAATAATAAAAGTATTAAAAAACTATATATTATTATAATATTAAAATCAATATTAATTTCAATTCATTTATTAATATATAGAAAAATATATAGTAATAATAATATATTAATAGTAATAATATTAAAATAATAAAAATATTAAAAAAACTATATATTATTATAATATAAAATCACTATTCAGTTCAATTCGTTTATTAATATATAGTTATAGTAATAATAATCTATACTACATAATAAAAGAAACCATTTTTAGGACACTTGTTATCATATTAGGTCATGTCTTATCGATAATTATTATTTTAGTTTAATCTCTTCTAATTAATTATAGATAATCCTCCTACTAAATATTATTTAGTTTAATTATTACTTTTATATTTATCTATTTACTTCAAATTCAAACTTAGTTATCTAATTTGATGTTAGAGTAAATTACGATTTTGGCCCCTATGGTTATATCACTTTTACCCTTTCAGCCCAAAAAGAATTTTTTTAACATCTGAGCCCTCAATGTCTTTTTTTTCTAACACTTTTGGACCCCAACGTCTTTTTTTCTAACACTTTCGCCCCTAAAAGTTAGGGGCGAAAGTGTTAGAAAAAAAGACGTTGGGAGCTCAGATGTTAAGAGATTCATTTTTTTGGCTAAAAGGGGAAAAATGACATAACCACATGGGCCAAAATCGTAATTTACTCTTAATATTAACTATATATTTGAACATTTTGTTTAGTTTGTTATCAAATAGATTTTACGAAACTTAAAATAAAATTAACTAATATTATTTAGAGTAAATTACAAGTTTTGTTCTTTATGTATGTCTCAAATTGCAGGCGCTGTCCTTTATCTTTAAAATTGATGAGTTTTGTCCTTAATGTTTGCAAATCTTGCACGTTATGTCCTTTATGACAAACCCAGTTAATTTTTTTGTTAAATCTAGCCATGTGCAACGCACATGAGGGTACTATTGTCATTTCATATCTTTAGGGGCTATTGTGTAAAACTGATTATGTTTAGGAGCTAGATTGTAAAAAAAAAATAAAAAGATTTATAAATACAAAATAATCTGCCATCTCTCTCTCTCTCATGTTCTCTGCATTCTCTCTCTAAATTCTTACTCTCTCTTCTCTCCCCTCTCTCACCTGCCGCCACCTCCCACCACCACCACCACCGTCTACCAAACTACCACCACTGTCTCCACCAGAACCCTAACCCCTACCTGCAACAACCCAAACCAGCAACAAACACCATTAAACCCACCACGATAAAGACGATCATGATGAAGGTAGCCGGCGATAAAGACGGTAATGGTGGTTTCGAGATGAATAGCCGGCGATAAAGACAGTGGTGGTGGTTTCGAGATGAATCAGCGACTGGACTGTTGCGGTGGGTAGAATCGGATCTGAACAGGGGTGGCTGTGGGTGATGAACCTTGATGACTGGACTGTTGCGATGGTGATGGTGCTGTGGTGTTCTGACGATGGTTTATGAGTGCCAGAGAAGGTGTTGTGCTCTGATGACGGTGGTGCAAGAGTGGTACTGTTGGTGGTGGCAGGAATGGCGATTGTGTGTGAACTGGTGCAGTGAAGATACTGCAACAAATTGGTGAGAAATTAGGTATAGCAGGGCCCAAAGTATGGGATCTGGATAAGAATCCTTGCAGCGGTGAAGGAAATTGGGGCATCGGTGAGTACAAAAAAGGCGTTAATGTGTCAATTGTGTGCGATATTGAAGTTATTGATTCCTGTTTTGAAATGTACGTATTCCTGATTTTAATGGTGTTAATGGTGATGTTGAAGTTATTGATTCCTGTGTTGAAGTTATTGATTATTTTGTGAGTGAGATGTTAATGGTGTTAGAGATATAAAATCTGAAAAGAAATGAGAAATCTGTTGATGGTGATGTTGGAGACGGAGTGACAGTGGTGGTCCGACAGTGGTCTAGATCTTGAGTTTGCATCTTCCGGATCTTGATCTTAAATTTGGATCTGGCGGCTCCTCCTGGTGTGACAGTGGTGGTCCGACAGTGGTTGTGCGGTGGTGGTGTCGGGGTGGGAGTGGGTGATAGCAGATGGTGGGGGGAGGTGGAGGTGACTAGTGAGGGTGGGTGTTTTAGAGAGAGAGAGAGAGTAGAGAGTAGAGAGAGAGAGGTTTATATATAAATTTTTTTATTTTCTAAAACCTTTTTTAAATAAGGGGAAAGACAAGTGGGAGGTGAAATGACATTTCTACCCTCATGTGCCCTGCATTTAGTTTAGTTTATGATTTTCTCGCCTCACTTCCAAACTTATCTTATATTAATTAAATAAATAAATGAATAATGAACTAATATTAAATTTCATCCTACTTTAAATTTTGAATACCATTCTTCTATTTTTCTAATAAAATATTATTCTAAAATTTAAATTGTTAATTTAAGATATTTTTAAATAAAACAAATTATTTATCACGAAAACCAAACTTTTTATTAATATATGAAATATTTTTATTTTCATTACTAAAAAAATTATTATATCAATTTTATTACATAATTTATAAATCAATTTGTCGGAATTGATACCAATATTTTCTCACTCAAATAGATGCTAATTTGCTTCTTGAATAACATATCTTCTTTTCAAGAACCATCTTCACAATCACCGTATCCATCCCGTATCGAGTATTATCCATTAGTATATTGAAAGATATGACCAAATTGCCCATCACGTGACAAGCACGTGCTTCCATTAACTGCATAAAACAAACGCCGTTTGAAAAGTGGACTGAAATGATTACGAAAATGAAACTAATGGACTGAAATCGCAATTTTTAAACTAATGGACTGAAACCGTTATTTTTGACAAACCTCAGGGACGAAAACAGTAATTAACTCTAAAATATATAAAGAGAACAATAATGATGATTAATGAGAAAAACAATAATAAAACATTTCATTATAAAAAGGATCAGAACTTAAATGTATATAAAATAAGGGTGGGGATCAAATAGGAAGTTTATTTTGGCTAGGAAGTGTAGGAAGCAATAGGATTATGACATGTGACAAAATTTAAAATAAAGAGAAAGGGTATTTTAGTCAATCCCATCCTTTCTTCTTCCTTTTCAAAACCCAGTAACTTCAAAACCCACCATTTTCAAAACCCACCATTTTCAACCATTTATTCACTTTCTATCTTAATAATCACTACATTATAGTGCGATTTTCATCACCAATCAATGATTCAAACACCCGATCAACGTGTTCTTCAGCTTTTTTGAAGAAAAACTCAGTTTAATTTCATACAAAATCTTGTTTTTTTCGGGTGATTTTGAAGATAATCACTCGATCCGTTCGATTCGAGCGCTGATAAGTGTTTCAATCATTCAAAATTCGTCAATTGTTGAAGAAATCACTTCGTTCAATGTAAGAAATTCTTTAATTTCATTTTTATGATCTGGGTTTTTGATTTAGTCATTGCGTTTTACGATCATGGCGGGGGTCCAGGGGCAGCGCCCCTGGTAGCGGAGTCCCAGGGGCGGCAGCCCTTGGCGGGGTCCAAGGGGCAGGGCCCCTTGCTGGGGTTGAGCTGCATTCGTAAACTGCATTGATTCAGTCAATTCACAGCTCAGACAATTCACAGCACGGAAAATTCACAGCACAGACAAAACTATTGTCATGGTTCAATGAGTTTTAGAGAGAACACTTTCTTTGGTGTTTTTAGGCAATTGCGTTTTAGAACTAAAACATTTTTATATGTTTTCTGGCCATGACGTTTTAGAAAAAACACATTCTTGAAGTGTTTTTAGTCATTGCGTTTTAGATAAAACACATTTTTAGGTGTTTTCAGTCCATTGCATTTTACAGAGAACACTTTATTTTGTTTTTTTAGGCAATTGCGTTTTAGAATGAGACATTTTTAAGTGTTTTCTGGCCATTTCGTTTTACAAATAAGACATTTCTTTGTGTTTTTTGTGCATTGCATTTTAGGTAAATGTCATTTTTAGGTTTTTTTCCATTGCGTTTTACGCAACTGGGTTTTTTCCATTGCGTTTTACGCAACTAGGTTTTAGATTTTTTTTTTGAAAATATAGCAATAGTATACTCGTTTTAAAGATAAAAAAACGCTCGTTTTTTTGGTGAAATTTTTATAAAAAAATAATGTCGTATGAAAGAATTATTAACGTTTAAAAAATGGGGGGGGGTGGAGGAGAGAGAAACTATTGTCTTGGATTGACTAAAATAACCCTAAACAAACTCACGCGCCTCTTTTCTTCCCTTCAATTTCCCTGATTTAATCTTAGTCCTTGATTAACTAAATGGATGGTTAATATCACTTCCTAGCCTTCTTAGCCAAATAAACTTTCTATCATATCTCCACCCTATAAAATCATAGATTTTCTTTGTTAGAAATGTGTTGGAAATTCTGTCCTTGATTTAATCTTAGTCCTTGATTAACTAAATGGATGGTCAAGATCACTTCCTAGCCTTCTTAGCCAAATAAACTTTCTATCATATCTCCACCCTATAAAATCATAGATTTTCTTTGTTAGAAATGTGTTGGAAATTCTGTCATCTTTCCGTGTAATTTTAGATATATAGAACTAATAAAAAATTTGGCAAAAAAATACTGAATCTAGATTAGATAATTATATATATAAGAATATAATAACTCTGTCGGAAAATAGTCTGAAATGTGTCACCGCATTTTCGTTATTTGTTGTGTAAATATTTTCTCGGAAATGCATAGGAATTTATGACGGAAATTTCGTAACAAAAATTCCCAAATAGGGCAACTTAAGATGAGTTAGAAAACTTACAAGATTTAGTGAAGGGTAACAGAAAAATCAGTAAATTACAATTATTCATTTTAGAAAGTGGACAGACATATTGGGACAAATAAAATTAATCAGTGATATGGACAATAACTTAGGACCAAGGCAAGGGATCGAGGAGTAGAATGCTTGATTCAGCGTCACAATCCATTATTTTTAATCCAAAATAATAACTTTAGAAATAATTCAAAAGTTTAAAGCGACGTGCTAGCTAATACATGTGTCGTATATAGTAGTAGATCGGAAAGCACCATATGAGTTTGTTGCCATATATCCTGGAGGTCATGGGTTCGAGACGTTGAAACAACTCCCAGCCCCTGCACAGGTGGGTGCATTATGAACCAGGTTTGCACAAAAGAATCGAAAAGTTCCAAGAGAAAAAGCAAAATAAACATGACAAAGGGGCTGTTTGGCAACATCTGAACCAATAAGTGCTGAATGAATAAGAGGTCTGAATGGGTAAGAGGCTCTGAACCAGTAAGTGCTGAACCAGTAATGTGCTGTTTGGTTAGACCTCTGAATGAGTGTGTATAATGACATTTTTACCCCTCTTGCTTCAGTTAATCCTACCCATTTTCTGTCATTTCTTTAAACAATTGTGTGTGAGTTTTGTCTAATGGATTAAAAATCAATATCCTACTTCCTAATCATAACTTCTATATCAGAGTTCATCGAACACATGGTCTTCAAACCTATAGACCTTCAAAATCAACAATTAGGGCTGCAAACAGAGATTGAGAGAAGGTACATACCTGCGTGAGTGACCGACGTGAGTCGTATCTTCGCCGGATTAGCGGGTGGGTGGCAGGTGGGTGGGAGGGCCGCAAGATGTTGGTTGGCAAGGTGGAGGAGGGGCAGGGGGTGGGTGGCGGTTGTGAAGGGGCGAATTGGAGGGGAGGCAAGGTGTTGATTGCGGTTGTGAAGGGGTGAATTGATGGAGCTGCTGTAAAGAATTAAGGCAAATGTGGAGGGAGAAGGGTATTGAAGTCTAATGTTTCATTCAGCGATGAGTCAGACTCCTTTACATGTATGACCCGGTCAGTGGCTAATAAGAGGCTGGGAAGTTTTAAGAGGTATGAAACAAACAAGCTGATATCTGACTCAGTCAGACATGAGACTAATAAGAGGCTATTAAGATGCAAACAAACAGCCCCAAACTTGAGTCGTGATCATAATGTAAATTTTCCTGGGATGAAATCGACTCTTTCAGTCTTTCCTGATGATAGAGCATGAATAAAGCTCCTAGATTGAATTAGGTTCGAGTCGTTTGAAAGATTTCAAGGTCATAAGGGAATACCACTGACATTGAGTTGTCCATTGAGGTATGAAAATGTGTGAAATTTGAGTTTATTATAAATAATTATATCAAGTACTTTATATTAAACCATTTAAGATCATTCACATCCAGCTCCCTAAAAATATACATACATTCCACTAAAAAACAACTCCTATATCAATATATTTTCACTAAAACAAACACTTTTTCTCTCTGCTTTTCAATTAAATAATATTTTTATACCTTTATCATTACATTTTTCTCTCTCCTTCACTAACAACCACTTTCAATATATATTAAAAAATTATAGTGGGTGAACAATGTCTCCCCAGATATACAGATGAATAGTAACATTTTCTCTCTCCTCCACTCACAACCACTTTTTATACTCTTTATATTTTAAAAACCCCACACACAGATTTTGATTCCCAGGATGTGAATGCTCTAAAACTCTATTATAGCACATATATACTACAAGAATATGGAGTAATAGTGGCGACAAGCCATATGTCGCCGCTATTGGTCGATCGGAACCCGGTGTCCCACAATAAACCCCAGCCACTCATTTGTTATCATGATCAAACGGCTGGGGTTTATTTAACTCAATAGCGGCGACAGGAAGACTCAATGGCGGCGATGCGTGTCACCCCTATTAACCCTAAAACGCTGCAGACTCTAAAGACCGGTTTCTTCACTCCTTTCTCACTTTTCCCCAAATCTCTTCGGTTCCTTTCTCCTCCTTCGACTGTGAACGCACAAGAATGAATAAAGGCATATTTTTGTTAAATTTTCTATAATTTATGTTATATGTTATATCCTCTTTAATTTTTGTGTTTGTATGTGTGTATGCTAGATATCGGACCACCACCTCGTTTCCACCAGCCACCACCTCGTCTCCACGGTCACTGTTTTGGTCAAAAATTACAGAAGCAATTTAGTGATCAAATTAGTTTGTGAGGTAGTGTGTTAGCAATGTTTGTGAAAAATATGTTGGTTTATTCGTTTATAAAAACAGTTTCAGGATATAGCCTCAGTTAATGAAACTATGCCAATAATCAAACAATGAGCTACAAAAGATAAAAATGGACATAGGATGTACGAGGAAAGCCCTTGATCAATCTAGATCGGCGGCATAAAACCTCGGGAGCTGACAATCGTCGGCTGCCTTGTTCTTCTTATTACTTGAATAACGGGGATACAGTGCAGGATAATGCTCAGATCTAATCTACGTGTTACAACGATTGAAAATTATGAGTGTTTACAACTAGAAATGAGAGTGTACGAGTATGAGAGCTCGAATTGTGTGTGTTTCCTATGATTTGGCCATCCGTTTATATAGTTACAAGAATTAACTAACTATCCTAAAAATCTAGGATACTTGGAATATTCCCTTGTGACCGTTGTAGACCACTTCTTTCGGCTTCAACATCCTTTTCCTAACCAATTTGAGCGAGTCTTTAGGGTGACTTAGTCCTCATGAACGTTAGTCCCTTATAGCCAACGTCTACAAGCAATTTGTTAGTAATGACCAAGATACTCCGCAGGATGTTACCAATATCCTGGTTCGGTATCCTGATCGCAGACAAGAAACATAAAATCAAGATATATTGTCAGGATATGGGTTCAAAATTCCACCCATAACAATTGTCCCA
Organism: Helianthus tuberosus; assembly: GCA_030545235.1. Taxonomy (NCBI): domain Eukaryota; kingdom Viridiplantae; phylum Streptophyta; class Magnoliopsida; order Asterales; family Asteraceae; genus Helianthus; species Helianthus tuberosus. The sequence goes on from JARYGA010005049.1 coordinate 761,754, forward strand.
AAAAATATAACTGTTGGATATCTTGATTCCAACGGGTATATTTTCTAGTCATTCCAACGTGTCTGATAAGGATATCTGTTTTGAACATTCTTGTATATGTTTGGTTAATCAACACATAATATGTTAAGATTGAAACTACTCCCTTTTCTATAGACTCTGCTAAGGTCCCTGTTTTCTTCATTCTTGATAAGCTTGACAGCTACTCCAAGCTTGTCCTGGTGAAAAAGGAGCCATCTATTGCCATCGAGCCTATGACATCCTTCCTTAATAAGGTAAATATCGAGATCCTGTACACATATACTGAACCTGTATCTTGGTTAGTTTGTCTTTAATGATACCTGTATTTTGCTTTGTAGGATCTGAATCATCTGGTCGTGCTGTACTTAGAACAATTTTAATTTCCTGCAAGCTTTAGAACAATTTAACAGTTGGAGGTGGAGGGATTCTGTGTTTTCAGGACGAAGCCTTCAACTGTTTATGTAAATATGCTTTAAGAACTAGTTGTATTCTTGGTGGATGGGTCTCGTTTTGAGATGAAACCAAGAATACAATCTTTTGGAATGTTAATAATAAACTAACCTTTTAGCCTTATCTGTTGTTGTTATGTTTTCATTTCGAAAGTTATGCTTTGTATATTCTAATTGAATATCCAAGTCAGGATACTGATAAAATGTTCAATACTTTTGTCATCTTTTAAAAATGTTAGACAAAAACTTGGTTGAATATAACTTTATAGAAAACTTAGATGACACAGATAAGGCTTTCAAGACTTGAAGAATAAAAATCATACCAGAAACACTTAAGTAATAGTTTCCAACTTCAACCTTCGAACCCTTTGCAATGTTCCTAGCACGGATGTCCCCTTTCTATGCAGGATATTGCATCAGTGCATGGCATACTTGAGAACTTAGTGATTAAACTTTGTAACTTTTCATCCACAGAAGAACGTGTGTAAACACAATCATAGTCTGTCTTATCATTGGAACTTGTCCAAAAAGTTTAGTTTGACAGGGGATAAACCCTTAATGTATTGGGGATAAACCCTTAATATCCTGGGGATAAACCCTTAGTATTCTGGGCATAAACCCGTAGTATCCTGGGGATAAACCCTTGTTTTCGTGCGCTACAGGCGGGAGTGTATAAACTCCAAGACTTAGAAAGGTGAAAACCTTTAAACCTTAGAGAGTGTGAAAATACCCTTTCGTGAGAGAGGGTGATCAATCCTCGTATACCTTAAGGATCCAAGATATAGCCAACAATAACGAAATTGTCAGCCACTGTTACATGAACGGGTCCCACTATCTTGAACTATTCCCGGATTACTTGCGCTCCAGGCAAGGTGTTTAAACCCAATTCGAGAGAAAGGTGATACCTTTAAACATTTGAAGGGATAAGGATCCCTTAAACGTGAGAGAGGGGGCCAATCCTCTAATCTTTCGATTCATCTTGAGTGTATATCCTGGAGTAATATCCTGAAGCGTATCCTACAAAACACCTTTAAACTAAGGTGGGTGTTGTTTTGGTCAAAAATCACACAAGGATAATGTAACCAAATCTGATTTTTGTGAGGTTGGATGCTTGGTTAAATACACAAATGTATGAACAATAATTGAAAGAAAATGGCAATGAACACAAGGATTTATACGAGGAAAAAGCCCTTGATCAATGTGTGATCTCCGGTATAAAAACCTCGGATAGTGAAAACTATCACCATCAACTATATTGAACAAAAAGGTTACAACTTCGGAAGTATTGAGCTTGTTACAATGAATTCTAGTGTGTGTATGTTCAAGAGAGAGTAGCAGAAGTGTTGTTCGATAATCAGAGTGCAAGTGCCTTCTAAATTAGCTCAATACCCCTATTGAACTTAGCCAAGAATATCCTTAACTAACTATCCGAAATTTCAGCAATCTTCCCACGATTACCACCAACGGTCTTCAGCTCCTGCATGTGCCAAATAAAGAGCATATTCCCTGTGAATCTCGGTTGGAATAAGTCCTCTTTGAAGTGCACCTGCAAAACAAAGCCAAAGGGTAATGGAAACAATTGTTAGTTTAAGAAAACCAGTGAGGATCGTTGATCCTTAGTCTTCGTGCACCATTTCCTGAGGTTCCTTGATCCATACTAAATTGAGGATACGTGATCCATAAGCACCAAAATTCTATCCCTAACAATAGCCCCCAAACATGACTGGCTGGATTCTAATCAGATAAGTCATGTTTCAATGAATTTCGGACTAGCCGTTTCTTGCAAATATAGCCGTTACAGGCTTGCGTCAGCGTCGCATCACACCTGCAATAAATCTTGATTATAAATAGGTTAGAGATAGGGATGAAAATTTTCATTTAAATTCAAGATCTCTCCCTTTAAATCCTCATTCGAAGATTCATCAGGTACATCTCTTCCCTTCTCTCTAAAATTCTTAGTCTCGATCCTCTGTTCCTCCAAAAAATCCATGGCCAAGATGATAACCCGGTCCTCCCCAGCCAAGAATCCTGAAAACAACAGCCCTCCGAAGAGTCAGGGCCTCACCAAAATCTTTCCTTGGAGCTCTGCCGTTTCACTGATCCAGAGATTGATCAGTTGCATCATTGCTTCCCTGATGGAACGATCTTCTGGCCTTTCGACTCTTCGATGAAGAGTGATTGTCAGTCTGCTGCTTGGGTCACCTTTCCTGCTACATCGTTCCAAATAGGTTTCAACTATCCCTTCCCGGCGTTCACACAGAGTATCTTTACCTTGATCGGCTTGTGCTACATACAAGCCATGCCGATGTTGTGGAGAGTCCTCTTCACACTCGAGCAAATAATAGAGCATGAGGGCATAGACATAGGTCTTTCTGAACTTAGCCACATGTATAACCTGGTTAGCCATGGGTCTCATCGTTTCCTTTTCAAACATAAGCCACAAAAACCCCATTCACTCCTGAAAGTCACCAAGAACGACACTCATTGGAGAAATCAATTCTTCTTTGTGAGGAGAGATTCCATTCCAGATGGAAACTTTCTTCCCAAAAAGTGGAACACCCAGGGTAGGATATAGGATCCATAGGCTAGGATAACGGAAAGATCTTTTCTTTTTCATAGAGGATAACTGATGCTTATTTCTCTTGTCTGTGCAGCTATCACCTTGTCAAGCATACAAGATTCACCTGTCACACCTAAAAGACTCAGTGCCTTCTAGAATCTTGATCCAGCAGTCAGAACATTCCAGCCAAGGATAAAGGATTCACAAGAAGTTTCTTTCACTTCCTACACCATGTCAAGTAAGTATCCATTTATGTAAATATTTAATTGAAAAATGAGTAATGAATACTTATCTGTTTTATGTGTTTGTAGGTGCTGCAAAATCATCGAAGTATACCTCCAAGTTTGTTGTAAGCAACATCCAGGATATCGTCTCCCCCCGATCCATCAAGAAAGAGCTGGCTGCAAGCCAAAGCATCCCCGAGAGCAAAGGCATGAGCACCCGGGCCAAGGGTGGGAACAAAAGGAAGAAGCCCTCTGAGTCCACCAATGATCTTCCTCTGATCGAACAACAGCTCCATGATGCTGTCTCTGAGGTAAGGATCACATATCCTGAAACTTGTATCCTATCCAAGGATAAATGATCCTGAATGATGATTCCTTGTTTGCAGAAATTTGCTGTGATCAAGATCCTCCAAGGCGAACACTTGGCTAATGCTGAAGAGCGTATCCTTGACCCCCAGACCATTGCAGCTGCCAAAGACAAGAGGATTGCTCACCTGGAGAAGGAAAACAAGTCGTTGCAAAAGCAGATCCTTCTTGCTGATATAACTGCTAACAAGGAGCGGTTGGAGATCATCGACGAGGCCAAGAACTCTGCTGCTATTGTGACATTGAAGATCAGGCTTCAGATGGCCAAGGAAGCTGCTGATCCTTCCTTCGATAGGGCTAAATGGGATGTGGCTCCTTGGAAGCAGAGGTTGCATGAGCTTGGGGACGACGTGGATGCTGAGGAGGTGCTGACCCTTGAGGCTGGTAGAAGCGGTGGCAAGGATCCGGTGGATGCAGCTGAGGCTAGAGGCAGTGGTGAAGGTGGTGAAACCAAGGTGGATGATGCGGCCAAGGCATAGGCTGCGAGAAATGGGCGATGATGGATATTATAGACGAGGCCAGAGCCCATTTTTTTTAGGATTTGTGGTTTTTGGTTAATGGTGTTTTGCTTCTGAACAATTATGGTCTGTATTTTGAACAATAGTTTCTAGGGTTAAGGATCACTGATCCCTTGGACATAAGGGGGTGGCAAAGGTGGATGGATCCTTCTGTTTGTGGAGGATGAAGCCTTTGATGCCCCTCGCCTTTTATTTCCTGCACTTTTATGAACTGTTAATATGGACACCCTTTGCCAACCCAAGTGGACGGACCACGTTTTGCTGGTAGAAACTTGGGTAGGCAATTTTGACAACCTTTAAAAAGGTTCTTAAATAATAAAACTTAACCTTTTGACTATCTTTGGTGTTATTCTTGAGTTTTGTCATGTTAACATTTATTTGCCAAATTTATAGCATTTGATCTTTAAAATTTACAAGTTATTGGAAAGAGTACCAAACATGTGTCAAAGCCATTTTATGTCAAAAGATTGAAAATTATATGATCAAGGATCACACATCTTGTTGTCATTGGATAAGGGTAACATTAATAAATCATAAATAAAATAAAGGCAAATGAAGGATCATACCAGTGAATCCAAGTTAGGATTCTATATCCTTAACACTTACAATTATGCTAATAAGACATAAGAACCAGTAGAAAGTTAGGATCCTGGATCCTTAGCTGTTTGGCTTTGGGAACCTGTAACAATACATAACTTAGGACTAAGCCATATATCACATAAGAGAATCATTAGTAACTGGGGACAAGCCCAACAAGCTGGGGACAAGCCTAATAAACTAGGGACAAGCCCAAAAACTGGGGACAAGCCCAAAGACTGGGGACAAGCCCAAATATACTTGTGTAAACTGGAGTATGGCCCAAACTGGTGACTATCCCAACGTGAGTGACATGAAAATGCCAAAACCTTAGCTAACGTGAAAATGTTAGAAACCTTAGGAACAGATGTATGGTACGTCTACCATTACACTTAGGATCCTACATATAGCCAACAACAATGAAATTGTCAGCCCCTAAAGCGGGCACTGGTCCCATTGCCTCGAACTATACTTGGATAATTGTGCGCAACTGGTGAGGGTGTCGAAACCCAATTCGTGTGAAAGGTGAAGACCTTTAAACCGTAGAAGGTAATGGATAACTTAGACTTGGGACAAGCCCAAAAACTTTGGAGAAGTGGCCAACCCCTTGATCCTTTGTAAAAAATGCATATAATTCTGCAAAACTTAAACCTTGATGAAAATGGATGTTATAAATCTAATACCCTTTCCTCATAACAAATTGCTTTAAAGAACTTATGAAATAATAAGTAAACCATTACCAGAATGAGGATCATATATCCTCTGAGGATCCTCACCATGAACTAAGCATCAGGATATTTAAGGATCCTCGATCGTTCTTACATGAAGTATTTCTTTAAATGAACAGCATTCCACGCCCTTGGCAAGAGGTCACTATCCATTGTTAACAAACGATATGCCCCCTTTCCTGCCCCAACTTTAATTAGATAGGGGCCTTCCCACTTTGGTGCTAGCTTGCCATCAGCAGGATTTGTGGTATTTTGGAATGCCTTCCTCAACACCATGTCACCAACTTGAAACTTCCTGATCCTGACATTCTTGTTGTAAGCTCCATCCATTCTTTATTGATAGCTAGCCAACCTTATTCTTGCCAAATCCCTGAGTTCTTCTATAGTATCCAGGTCTTGAGTCAAGTTTTCAGCATTTCCTTCAGGATCACGTATGCTTGTTCTTGCGGTAGGGACTACCATCTCTATAGGGATCACAGATTCAGCTCCAAACACTAAAGAGAATGGAGTTTGACCAGTAGCATTCTTAGGAGTTGTTCTATCAGCCCATAATACATATGGTAGCTCTTCTGCCCATTTCCCTTTCTTGGATCCAAGCTTCTTCTTCAAGTTGTTGATGATGATCTTGCTGGATGATTCTGCCTGACCATTAGCTTGTTGGTGGACTGGTGTTGATGTTATCATCCTAATCCCCCAGCTGTCACAAAAGTTAATAGCTCGAGTCCCAATGAATTGGGATTCGTTGTCACAAATAGTTTCAGAATGTATGCCTAATCTAGTAATGATAGTTCTTTTGATAAAAGATATAACTTCTTTCTCTCTAACTTGTGCAAAGGCTTCAGCTTCTATCCACTTGGAGAAATAGTCAGTCATGGCCAACATAAAAACTTTTCCTCCTGGTGCCTTAGGAAGTCTGCCAACTATGTCCATTCCCCATCTTATGAATGGCCAAGAAGAGGATATAGGATAGGATGCAGAGGCTCTGCTGGCTAATGAAGGATATTACCAAGTCTCTGACAAGCATCACACTTCTTTGCATATTCCACCACATCCTTCTACATTGTGGGCCAATAATATCTTGTTCTAAGGATCCTTGAAAATAGTGCTCTGCCCCCAGTGTGATTCCCACAATCTCCTTCATGAAAATCCTTTAAAACTTCTTGAATCTCTGGATCCTCAATGCATCTTAAATATGGACATGCAAGAGACCTTTTATATAAGATGTTGTTTAGTAATGTAAATTGGGATACCTTAATCTTGAAGGTTCGACACTACGTGAAAAAAGGGCTATGGCCACACTTTTGGCAAAACCGCCCTGCCGCACATTTGAAAAAATGTGTGGCCAAAGGTCATTTTTCACATTTTAAAACACCTTCAACAACACATTTTATTATTGATGTGACTATTTATACTAGTTCAGAACCTTTAGCTACACTTTTAACAAAAAAATAGGCACAACTTGAAATGTGTGGCCAAATGTGATCTACGGCCACATATTTTTGTTTCATGTGACAAAAAACACATGTATTTGACACACTTAGTCACACTTTAAGAAAAAAACTGTGACATATATTAGCCACTCTAGCAAAGTGTGGAAAATTCTTACCTACGATCACAGTATTTGTTTTCATGTGACCAATAACATATATATGTATTCAAAACCTTTAGCCACACTTTAAGTAAAAAACTGTGACATTTATTAGTCAAACCAAAAATTGTGGCCAAATGTGATCTACGGCCACAATATTTGTTTCATATGACTAAAATAGATTTATTCGAAACCTTTAGCCACACATTAAGAAAAAACAGTCATGCTGGAAAAGTGTGGCCAAATGTGATCGAAGATCACATTATATGTTTATAATGTGGCTAAAATCTAATACATATGGCCCCATATATTATTTTGTGTAACCAAATGTTAGACAATAGTCACACTTAAAATTACAAAATTTCATATGGCTTTACATAAACATTCGTCACACCATCTTCACTTTGGTTATTTCGTGTGACGAAATCTTATCAAGTGTCATGGAAAAAACGCGTGACAAAATGTTAAACTTACTACATCTTTTAAAATTCCTAAATTAATTTTTATTATAAATTATTTTCTTTTTGGTCTTTGTGCTGGTACCTCATTAGATAATTTTTGTTTGGGCAAAGTTTTTATGGGAGCAAATAGGTGAGCCAAACATGGACAATATAGCTAAGGGCCGAAATGAAAGCGAGGAGAGTTTTTCATGGAATGAGAGAAGGAGAGGTCATATTGTTACAAGTGCTGTTAGGAGTGATTCAAGTTTAGACAAAAGTGTTGTTGTTGCAAATGCTGCTAGGAGTGCGGCATCATTTGTAGATAGCTTTTGATTAGAAGTTTATGTATTTAATATGTAAATTGAAAACTTATGTATGGATTTGGTTTATCATTCTTAATATTATCCATTTGGTTTTTAAGTTTGTTCATGTTTACTACTGTGCTAATTTTACAAAATTTTGAAAATTAAAATTGCTAATTACACGAATATGGCCATATAGAACCACAATAAATGTGTCACCAAAGGTTAGAAACGGCCACACTTGTAGTAAATTTATGTGGCCTTGGATACCATTTAGCCACTTAATGAACCATTTGCATAATTACAACAACCTTTTGGTCACAATTTTTTTATATTGACGTGGCTAAAACAAACATTTTAGTGACTATATAATAGAAATGACCACACTTGCGGTCATGGTTGCAGAAATCGGCCTAGGCGGCCGATTAATCGGCGCCTAGGCGCTAGGCGGCCACTTACTGCCTAATTTTGAGCTAGTCGGTCAATTAATCGGCCATGGTCAAAGTCGGTCAAAGGGGGTACCTAGGCGGTCCTAGGCGGTCAAAAATCGGATTAACCAGACTATATTAATCGGTCAAAATCGGTCCTAGGCGGTCAAAATTGGTCAAAATTGGTCAAAATCGAACCATACTATCTGAAACTTGAAGTATTTATGTGAATTTTGAAGTATTATTTTTATATTATTGGGTATATATATATAATTTTGAAAAAATACATATAAAAATCCCATTCCGATTAATCCCTAGGCGGTACCTCACCGCCCGACTAGCGCCTAGCGCCTTCTACAACATTGCTTGCAGTAAATTAATGTGGCTATATAATAGAAATGGCCACACTTACAATAAATTCATGTCATCGTTGATATCATTTAGCCACACTTAATAGACCATTTTCTTAATTACAACAGCCTTTTGCCATAGTTTTTTTTTTAAATTGATGTGACTAAAACAAACATTTTAGTGACTATATAATAGAAACGGTCAAACTTATAGTAAATTTACGTGGCTATATAATTGAAGCAACCACACTTACAGAAAATTCATGTGGCCATTTATACCATTTATCCACACTTAATGGACCACTAGCTTGATTACAACAACCTTTTTGCCTCAATTTTTTAAAAATTTATGTGGCCATTGCTACCCTTTAGCCACAATTATTGGATAAAATGCTTGATTTTAGCAATTCCCTTTAGCCACATTTTAAGTTGCTACGGCCACACATACGTGAATGTGGCCGTATGATGCCTATGATAACTCGACCTTTGGTCACACTTGTGCTGGAAAAAATTAGTGTGGCGATTGGCATATGGTCACAGTTCTTTTGGGGGACCGTATCCATATTTTGACGTAGTGCTCTAGGATTTTATTTAGAAGGAATTTCTCCATTCTGTACATATCTCTGGATTGGAAGGATCCAGGATCCTGAATTTGACTGTGCACCATCACTAGGTACAATTGCAGAATCCTCCACTATCTCCATGGCTACGTTATCCTCAATAGCAGGGGTTAAACACATGGATGATGGGTATCTTTACATCCTATGGAATCTTCAATGATGATCCAAGATTAGCTAGGGCATCAACTTCTGCATTCTCTTCTCTGGGTACCTGTGTTAAACTAATCTGCCAATTTCTTGACTATTTCTAAATACTTGATTAGCCTTTCACCTTTGATAGCATAAGAACCATTATAGTGGTTAGTAATTAACAAAGAATCTACATGTACCTCAAGATACCTGATCCTCATATGCTTGGCTAATTGCAAACCTGCTATCAAGGCCTCATATTCAGCCTCATTATTGGTGGTTTGAAATTCACAAGAAATTGATTGGGGTATAATGTCCCCCTGTGGAGATTTTAGTAGTATGCCTAGTCTGGTTCCCTTGACATTTGAAGCTCCATCTGTGAAGAGTATCCAAGGATCCTTGGTCTCCTCAAGTTGTTGAACTTCTAACTCAGCTTCCCTTTGTAGATCACTACTGAAATCAGCAACAAAGTCAGCTAAGGCTTGTGACTTGATGGCAGTCCTAGGTTCATACTTAATGTCATATGCACTAAGCTTGACTGCCCATTTTGCCATCCTTCCTGACATTTCAGGTTTCCTGAGAACATTCTTGATAGGAAAGTTAATTTTAACCACAATAGGATGAGTTTCAAAATAATGTCGGAGTTTAGTAGATGCCATGATTAAAGCAAGAATAAGTTTCTCTAAATGAGAATACCTGGACTCAACATCAAGTAGACTTTTACTTACATAGTATACCGGATGTTGAGAGCCTTCATGATCCTTAACTAGGACCGCACTTACTGCCTTAGTGGAAACAGCTAGATATAAGGATAATGTTTCCCCGTTTTCTGGTTTCATTAGAGTTGGAGCTAAGGATAGGTAATCCTTGAGGGCTTTGAGGGCATTCTCATTCTTTTCGGTCCATTCGAATTTTTTATTCTTCCTCAGGATGTCGTAGAACTCTTTACATTTTTCTGAGGACTTTGAGATGAATCTGTTCAAGGCTGCGATTCTTCCTGTCAACCTTTGCACATCCTTAGCATTGGCAGGAGACTTGACGTTCACAATGGCCTTGATTTGTTATGGACTTGCCTCTATTCATCTCTTTGTTACCATGTATCCTAAAAATTTACCAGCTTTAACTCCAAAATGGCATTTGGAAGGATTCAGCTTCATGTTGTATCTGTGAAGGATATCGAATGCTTCTTCCAAATCCTTTAGGTGATTCTTCGCTCTTTTGGACTTCACCACCATATCATCTATGTAGGCTTCCATTATGTGTCCAAACTGATCTTTGAACATCATATTCATTAGCCTTTGGTATGTAGCACCTGCATTTCTTAATCCAAAAGGCATAGCAATATAGCAATATATACCGGTGGGAGTCATGAAGGTTGTATCCTCTTGATCAGATGGTTCCATTTGAATTTGTTGAAATCCAGATGAAGCATCCATAAAAGTTAACAACTCATGACCCACCGTAGCATCCACCATGGAGTCAATGTGGGGTAAAGGGGAAGGATCCTTGGGACATGCTTTGTTCAAGTCAGTAAAATCAACGCATACCCTCCACTTTCCATTCTTTTTCTGAACAACAACCACATTGGCTAGCCATCTTGGATACTTTACCTCTCTGATCATACCTGTCTTAAGCAATTTGTCTACCTCTTCTTGGATAATGACATTTTTTCGGGTGCAAATTTCCTCCTTTTCTGGTGTATTGGATTGAAAGACCTGTCAATACCAAGTTTTTGAGTAATAACATCCATAGATATACATGTCATGTCTTCATGTTTCCAAGCAAAGGTAGTTTTTCTTCTTTTCAAGAATGATATTAACTCCTGCTCAATACTGCCAAGGATCCCGAACCCTACAAAGATCTTGGATTCAGGATCCTCAGGGTTCAATAGAATATCCTTGACGTCTTGCTCTCTTGCCTCCATGACGTCCCTTGGAGGATACTTTAATTGCTATGCTTCCCTAAGCTTTGAGGCTGACTTCATTGAAGAAATGTAGTAGTTCTTAGCTTCTTGCTGATCACTTTCGATCTTTACCACACCCCATGGAGTAGGGAGCTTCACACATTGATGATATGTTGAGGGGACTGCCTTCATATCGTGTATCCATGGCCTGCCAAGGATGACATTACAGCAAGATAAGCAATCAATAACACGGAATTTTTTAACAGAATTCACTCATTCTATATAAATAGGGAGTTTGATGTCCCCCAATGTATTCTTTGTCTCTCCACTGAATCCCACAAGGACAGATGATCTTGGGATAATATCGGATTCAGGAATGTTCATTCTTTTGACGACATCCAACTGGATTATGTTCACTGAGCTTCCCCCATCAATGAGAATCCTGCGAACAAAATGCTTAGAGATAAATAATGTAATAACTAGACTGTCTTGATGAGGATCCTGTGTCTACAAGGTCATCCTCATCAAAGGATATGACTTTCTCCTGGGTAAGAATGGAAGTTCGAACAGGTCTGTCCCCATTCTCCATCTTTGTCTCCTTTGTATGACTCTTAGCTGCTAAGAATGAAGTGCCACGCATATCAGAGACTCCAGAGATGAAATGGATAATTTAAGCATCAGCTGGTGGAGGAGGAGCTTTTTCGGGGACTTTTTCTGAATCCTGGATCCTTGACTTTTTCCTTCCAAATAACTCCTTCAAGTATCCTTTGCTCAAAAGGTAACCAATCTCCTTCCTCAATGTTATGCATTCATCTGTGAGATGACCAAAGTACTCATGATAAGCACACCACTTTGATTTATCTTTGGTAGTAGCTGGCTTGTCACTTTTCCTCGGGCATCTAGCTTTGTCACCTAAGTTTTGCATAGCAAGGATTAGTTCACTATTATCAGCAGCAAAACAATATTCAGAGATAAGAGGATAATCCTCATCATCTTCCTCTTGTTCCACAGCCTGTACATTCTAGTTGTCAGGTTTAGTGTATGACTTGGATCTATTATTCTTGAAATAGGATCCTTGTTTGTCTTGCTTTGAGGATCCTGACAACCTCTCCTGGATCCTTTTGTCATCCTCTAAACGGATAAACCTAAGGGCCCTATTCCTTACTTCATCTAGGTTCCTGCAAGGTGTCATAACAATATCATCATAGAAGTGAGAATCTTTTAGTAAACCCATTTTAAAAGCTTCAACAACAGTAGAAATATCTAAGTTAGGGATTTCCAAGGATTCTCTACTAAATTTAGTTATGTAATCCCTTAATGATTCATTATGACCTTGGGTGACCCTGTTTTGGTCAAAAATCAGGCTAAGATAATGTAACCAAATCTTTGTTGTGAGGAATGATGCTTGAATCAACGAACAATGTGAAGGATAACTCAGAAATGTAATGAACAAATGACACAAGGATTTATACGAGGAAAAAGCCCTTGATCAAGAGTTGATCTCCGGCATAAAAAACCTCGGGTGATGGAAACTACCGATCACCAACTAAAATTAATCAAAAGAAGTTTACAACTCGGGATGATAACAAGCTTGTTACAAGAATCACTAATGTGCAATGTGCAAAAATGTATGAAATCGCCAAGTAGTGTTTGAGAGCTGATTGAGAGCTGTTACGAGAGTGTGTGTATTTGCTAAAATTAGCCAAGTTTTCTAACTCAAGCTTGTTATCCCCATTTTAAATTAGAAATTACTAAACTAACTAACTATCCGCAAATTGTGCAAGCTCCCCACGATCTCCACAACGTTCACAAGAACCAAGCACATGCAGAATATTGAGGGAATATGCTCCAGGAATTTCGGTAAGACTTGGTCCATGCCTTTGCTCCTGCAAAACAAGCTTACGTACAATGAAGACAATCGTTAGTATAAGGATAACAACAAGGATCCTGAATCCTGATCCTGCAACACCTACTGAGGATCCTTAATTCAAACAGAATTGAGGATCCATGATCCTGGTAGCACATGAGGATCCGTGATCCTTAGGATTAGATAATCCTCCCCTAACAATTGCCCCCAAAATATAAGGAGTAAAATGTAAATTAGCGGGTTATATTTTCTTGATCTTATCTGCAACAAACTAATGGATATATAGCCGTTAGGATCTAACTATCTGTTGCAGATCCTACGTCATTGAAGCGACATCCCTGCAGAATCATCATTATAAATTCAAGTTAGAGATAAGGGTTAGGAAGCATTTAAATTCGTGCGCTACACCCTTTAAATCCTCATTCGAAGATCAAGCAGGTACTTCTCTCCCCTTTCTCTCTTCTCCTTCTTACTCTGTTCTTCTTTGAAACCCTTGAATCACGATGAAGTTACGATCATCCCCTGCCAAGGATCACCAGAAAGATAGTCCTTTGAAAAGCCAAGGGATCATCAAAGATTCTCCGAAGGAACGTTGCTGCTTTACTGATCCTGATATCGACAGGATTCATCATTGCTTTCCGGTAGACTCTGTTTTTAAACCCTTTGACCCTACCGCCTTGAGTGACTTCGTTTCTGCAACATGGGTTGCTTTTCCGGCTACCCCATTTCTGATAGGATACTCCTATCCTTTCCCTGCTTTTACCCAATCTTTCTTCTTCCTTACCGGCATATCCTATATCCAGGCTATGCCAATGATGTGGAGGGTTTTATATACCCTTGAGAGAATCATTGAGCAGGAGGATATAGAGTTGGGAATGTCGGAGTTGTCTGAACTATACAACCTCGTTAGCCATGGTTCACATCGCTTTCTATTCAAACACAAACCCGGTGAGGCACACCCGATCCTGAAGACCACCAAAAACGACACCAACTAGAAGAAGCGATTCTTCTTCGTTAGGAGGGATTCTATCCCGGTGTCACGGCCCCCGACCCGGTTTGACCCGTTTCAGGAGCCGCGGGACAGAAATCCCGTGGTATTTATTTAATTGAGTTTAACAGCGGAAGTTTATCATCAGGATCTTTTTAAAGCTAAAATTTTCCCGATTATTTTATTTCACAACTCGGGATAAAACCCCGTTAATTTACAATACTATTGTTTTGGTCAAAAAATCTGATGAGGATAATGCAACCAAACTCTTTGTTACGGGGAATGATGCTTTGAATGTAGAACAATGATAAGGATCACTTCAATGTAAATTGCACAAATGACACAAGGATTTATACGGGGAAAAAGCCCTTGATCAAGAGTTGATCTCCGGCACAAAAAACCCCGGGTGATGGAAACTACCGATCACCAAGCTCAAATAAATCAATAAATGTTTACAACTTCGGATAGTAACGAGCTAGGTACAAGGATCACTATGGTGAAATGTGCAAAAATGAGTGAAAACTGTTAAGTGTTCGTCGAGAGCTTCAAGAGTGCAACTGTACGAGAGTGTGTGTAGCTGAAAATGGCTAAGTGTTCTAATTCTAGCTCGTCACCCCTTTAAAAATAGAAGTTAACTATAATAACAAACTATCCGACTTTTGTGCCAAGCTCCCACGTTCTCCACAACGTCCATTTCCAGTCAAACGTGTGCGAAATACCCGTGGAATATTCCATAGTAACGTTGCCAAGACCAAGTCAAGCTTGTTACTCCTGCAAAATAATGCGACACATAAACAAACAATCGTCAGTATGAGGATCCTTAAGGTGATCCATGATCCTGATCCTGAAGCTCTTCTGAGGATCACTATCTGTCACAGAAGTAAGGATCATTAATTAGGATAACAAATAAGGATCACTAATTGTTAGAAAATCCTCCCCTAACAATTGCCCCCAAAATATAAGGAGTGATATATAAAATGAGCGAATTATATTTTCTTGATCTTATCCGCAACTAACTATCGTAAATATAGCCGTTATTGTAGAACTATCCGTTGCAACGATGACGTCACAGAAGTGACAACCCTGCACACTCATGATTATAAATAGGAGATATAGATAGGATCGATTTGCATTTAAAATTTCAGAGATACTCCCTTTATAACTGCATTCCGAAGATAAACAGGTATTCTCTCTTCATCTTCTTCCTTCTTTGCTCTGTTTTCCGTCTCTTCCCATTTTTCTATCAAAGATGTTGCTCCGGAACTCCCCAGCTAAGGATCATCCGAAAAACAGCCCACCGAAAAGCCAGGGGATCATCGAAGATTCCATAAAAGAACGCTGCTGTTTCAACGATGCACAGATCGATAGGATCCGCCACTGCTTCCCGGCGAACACCGAGTTTAGACCTTTTGATCCCAATGCCCTGAGTGATCATATTTCCGACAAGTGGGTTGCTTTTCCTGTCACTCCGTTCACCATAGGCTATACATATCCTTTCCCATCCTTCACCCAATCTTTATTTTCCCTAACCGGCATCTCTTATATCCAAGCCATGCCGATGATATGGAGGGTTTTGTATACCCTTGAAAGGATCATCGAGCAGGAAGGGATAGACCTAGGAATGTCAGAGCTGGGAGAACTGTATGATCTTACTACCTTTGGTTCTCATCGTTATTTGTTCAAACGTAAACCTGGTGAGGAACATCCGATCTTCAAAGCTACCAAGAATGATGCTAACTGGAAGCGGCGTTTCTTTTTCGTCAAGAGAGATTCTATTGATGATGGAAAGGATCTACCCAAGAAATGGGCTACCCATGGTAGGGTGGAGGATCCTGAGAAGGATCACCAGAAAACTTTCTCTTGATATAAGGATCACTTATATATTTTTGCTTTCTTGTTATGCAGCTATCACCGTCTCACACCTCAGACTGTCTCCTGCTGCCAAAGAGAGACTCATCGCTTTCAAGAAACTTGATCCTGAAACAAGAACTTTCAAGATAACAACCCAAGACTCTCAGGAGGTATCCTCAGGCTCTGTCACGATGTCAAATAAGTATCTTTGTTTAAAATTTAAATAAATAGTGAAATATAAATGAAGTAAAGATACTTATCTTGTTTTGGTTGTGTAGGTGCTGGAAAATCCACCAAGCCTGCTTCTCAATTCAACACGGCTGACCTTGATACTTTTAGACCCAGGAAGAAGAGGTCCACTACCAGTGCTAGCATCTCCATTCCCAAGGCACCCACTAAAGGAAAGGGTGGCAAGAAGAGAAAGGCCTCCGAGGCTGAGGATCTGCAGGGTCTACCTCTGATCCGTCACCAATTCCTAGAGTACTTCGATGATGTAAGGATCACTGTCTCTGCTCGTATATCCTGTTAACATATCCTGCTGACATATCCTGCTGATTTGAGGATCACTTGGTCCTAACCTTATCTTTTATCCCCTTTGCAGAAATTCTCTGAGATTGAGGATTATGTTGGCCACGTTGAGGATCAGGACAAGAAGATTGCTGACCTCCAACAGGTTGCAGTGCTTAAGGACCTCAAAATTGCTGATCTTCAGAAGGAACTCCAAGATGCCAAGACCAAGACGGCTAAACTCCTGATTGACCTTGACTATGAAAAGCATGATCTCATAGAAGGTGCAAAAGTCTCTGCTGCCATCACAATGTATCAGACAAAACTTCAGATGGCCCAGGAAGCTCAAGATCCTAACTTCGACAGAAGCAGCTGGGATGTTGAGGGCTGGAAAGCAAGGTTAGCTGATCTTGAAGATGATGAAGAGGCTGAGGAGGTTCTGGCGATTGAGGCTGGAGGCAAAGGTGAAGGTGGCGAAACAAGTGGAGCTGGAGGTGGTGATGCAGCAAAGGTTTAGGCTGCATGATTGGGCGATGATGGAAATTTCTAGACATAGCCGGAGCCCAATTTTTTAGTTTGATGGTTGTTTTGCTGAACAATTTGATGGTTTGTACTGAACAATAGTTTTTAGGATTAAGGATCATGTATGATCCTTTGGACAATAGGCAGGATTGCTAATGGTGGAGGGATCCTCTGTTTGGGGGATGAAGCCATTGTGATCCTGCCGCCTTTATATTCCTGCACTACTTTTGAACCTATTATCATGGACACCCTTTACCTACCCCAGCGGACGGGCCACGTATTGCTGGTAGATGCTCGGGGTAGGTAATTTTGACAACCTTTAAAGGGCTAGTCTTTTGTTAATAAATAAAACCTTAATCTTTTGTCGCTTATCTTGTATTGTTATCCTTTTTGTCTCTTTAATTCTCAATTGTTTTGATGTACATTTATTGAATAAACAATTTTGAGTAAGTCAGATTGAAAATATTTAGGATATGATCCGTGATCAAATATCCTCTAGTTAAAGAATCCCAAAAAGTAATATATTTTAAGGATCACAAGTTTAGTTGTCAAATTTTAAGGGTTATTCAAAGAAACAATGAATAGAATTGAAAATAGTTAAGGATCATACCTGAGGATCCAAGTTTGGATCCTAACCATAATCAGGATAACTATAAGATAAATCTTAGAGAGAAGTAAGGATCAAGGATCCCTAGTTGCTTATCTTCAAGCACCTGAAATAGAGCATAACTTGGGACTAAGCCAATATAAGATAAGAGTTAGCAACTGGGGACAAGCCCAAGGATAACTGGGGACAAGCCCAAGGATAACTGGGGACAAGCCCAAGGATAACTGGGGACAAGCCCAAGGATAACTGGGGACAAGCCCAAGGATCGTATGTAAACTGGAGTATGGCCCTAACTGGCGACTATCCAAACTTAGTGACACGAAAATGCCAAAACCTTAGCTAACGTGAAAACGTTAGAAACCTTAGGAATGGATGTATGGTACGTCTACCATTATACGTAGGATCCTAGGTATAGCCAGTACAATGGAATTATCAGCCCCTAAAGCGAGTACTGGTCCCACTGCCTTGAACTATACCAGGATCATCATGCGCTACAGGCGGAACTGGGGTCAAGCCCAAATAACTGGGGTTAAACCCAAAGATCGTATTGCTTCTGCAGATAACCAATATTTTGCTAAGGATACCTGAACTTTCAAAACTTGAAATCACGTGAGAGATGGATAAAGGACACATGATCCTTATCCTTATATGAGAGAATAAAGAAATGAAATAGTTCAAGATTAGGATATTACCAAAGTAAGGATCACCGATACTTTAAGGATCCTTCAAGGATACCGCTAACGTAAGGATCATCTGTGCCATGAAGATCCTACTCACATGAAATATTTCTTCAAGTGGACGGCATTCCAAGCTCTTGGTAGCAAATCACCTTCCATGGTTAGCAATCTATATGCCCCCTTTCCTGCTTCAGCTTCAATCAAATAAGGGCCTTCCCATTTTGGAGCCAATTTTCCATCGGCAGGATTGGTGGTATTCTGAAATGCTTTCCTTAATACCATATCTCCAACTTGAAACTTCCTGGTCCTGACATTTTTGTTATAAGCACCAGCCATTCTTTGTTGATAACTGGCCATCCTTATCCTAGCCAGATCCCTGATTTCTTCAACAGTATCCAGGTCTTGAGCCAAGTTCTCATCATTTTCCTCAGGATCACGAGTACTTGTTCTAGCAGTTGGAACCACCATTTCTGTTGGGATCACTGATTCTGCCCCAAATACCAAAGAGAATGGTGTTTGACCAGTAGCATTCTTAGGGGTTGTCCTGTCAGCCCAAAGCACATAAGGTAGTTCTTCTGCCCATTTCCCTTTCTTGGATCCAAGCTTCTTCTTCAAATTGTTGATGATGATCTTGTTGGATGATTCTGCCTGACCATTAGCTTGTGGGTGGACTGGTGTTGATGTTATCATCTTAATCCCCCAGCTGTCACAAAAGTTAGTGGTTCTGCCCCTAATGAATTGGGAACCATTGTCACATATAATTTCAGAAGGAATACCGAATCTAGTTATAATATTTCTTTTAATGAAGGATATAACTTCCTTTTCTCTGACTTGAGCAAAAGCTTCAGCCTCTATCCATTTGGAGAAGTAATCAGTCATAGCTAGCATGAACACTTTTCCACCAGGTGCCTTAGGGAGCTTACCAACTATATCCATACCCCATCTCATAAATGGCCAAGAGGAGGATATAGGATGCAATAATTCAACTGGTTGATGAAGGATATTGCTGTGTCTCTGACAAGGATCACATCTCTTAGCATACTCCACAGCATCTCTTTTCATGGTTGGCCAGTAGTATCCTGTCCTCAGGATCCTTGAGAATAATGCCCTGCCCCCAGTGTGATTTCCACAATCTCCTTCATGGAAGTCTTTTAAAACTTCTTGGATCTCAGGATCCTCAATGCATCTCAAGTATGGTCCTGCAAGAGATCGTCTATACAACATATTATTTAAAATTGTGAATTGAGATACCTTAATTTTGAAAGCCCTAGGGTTTTCTCCTGTAGGAATCTCTCCATGTTGTAAGTATCTCATAATTGGTGAGATCCATGATCCTGATCCTGAATGGGATTGAGTATCCTCACTAGGGATAATTGCAGAATTCTTTCTTATCTCCATAGCCACATGATCCTCGATAGCCGGGGTCAGGATATGGATAATAGGGATCTTGATATCCTCCGGGATCTTCAAGGATGATCCTAAGTTAGCCAATGCATCAGCTTCTGTATTTTCTTCCCTTGGTACATGTGTCAAACTAAAGGAAACAAAGGAGAGTGCCAATTCTTTGACTATCTCTAAATATTTGGTTAGCTTTTCACCTTTAACAGCATAGGATCCATTAAAGTGGTTTGTAATTAACAAAGAATCTACATGTACCTCAAGATACCTGATCCCCATATGCTTAGCAATTTGCAAACCAGCAATTAAGGCTTCATATTCAGCCTCATTGTTAGTGGTTTGGAACTCAAAGGCTATAGAGTGGGGTATTATGTCCCCCTGTGGCGATTTTAGTAGTATTCCAAGCCCTGTGCCTTTGACATTTGAGGATCCATCAGTATAGAGTATCCAAGGATCCTTGGTCTCCTCTAGCTGCTGGACTTCTAACTCAGCTTCTTTTTGTAAATCACTACTGAAATCAGCCACAAAATCGGCTAATGCTTGGGATTTGATGGCTGTCCTAGGCTCATATCTTTTGTCATAGGCACTAAGCTTCACTGCCCACTTGGCCATCCTTCCTGGCATCTCTGGTTTCCTGAGGACATTCTTAATTGGAAAATTAGTTTTAACAACAATAACATGAGTTTCAAAATAATGTCTCAACTTAGTAGATGCCATAATTAATGCAAGAATAAGCTTTTCAAGGTGTGAATACCTGGATTCGGCATCAAGTAAACTTTTACTTACATAATAGACAGGATGTTGTGTACCTTCGTGATCCTTAACAAGGACCGCACTTACTGCTTTTGAGGATACTGCAAGATATAAGGATAGCACATCGCCTTTTTCTGGTTTCATCAAGGCCGGGGCTGAGGATAGGTAATCTTTGAGAGCTCTTAAGGCATTTTCATGCTTCTCAGTCCACTCAAATTTCTTGTTCTTCCTTAGGATATCATAGAATTCTTTGCACTTCTCTGAGGATTTGGATATAAATCTGTTCAAAGCTGCTATCCTGCCTGTTAGCCTTTGGACATCCTTAGCATTGGCCGGAGATTTGATGTTCACTATTGCTCTGATTTGTTCCGGACTAGCTTCAATGCCTCTCTTGGTCACCATGTATCCTAAGAAATTACCTGCTTTAACACCAAAGTGACATTTTGAAGGATTAAGCTTCATATTATATTTATCAAGGATATCGAATGCTTCCTCCAAGTCTCTTAGGTGATCCTCAGCCTTTATTGATTTTACCACCATATCGTCTATGTAAACCTCCATAGTTTGTCCAATCAGATCCTTGAACATCATATTCACTAGCCTTTGATAAGTTGCACCTGCATTTCTTAGTCCGAATGGCATAGCAATATAACAATATATACCAGTTGGAGTCATGAAGGCTGTATCCTCTTGATCGGATGGTTCCATTTGGATTTGTTGAAATCCAGATGAAGCATCCATAAAAGTTAACAGTTCATGACCCGCAGTTGCATCCACCATGGAGTCAATGTGGGGTAATGGGAAAGGATCCTTGGGACATGCCTTATTTAAATCGGTAAAATCGACACATACCCTCCACTTTCCGTTTTTCTTTTGAACAACAACCACATTGGCCAACCATCTTGGATACTTGACCTCTCTAATCATACCTGCCCGGAGCAATTTCTCTACCTCTTCCTGGATAATGGCATTTCTTTCCGGTGCAAACTTCCTTCTCCTTTGATGGATCGGTTTGAAGGACCTATCAATGCCAAGTTTGTGAGTGATTACATCTTTGGATATGCCTGTCATGTCTTCGTGTTTCCATGCAAAGGTAGTCTTTCTCCTTTTGAGGAAGGATACGAGGTCTTCTTTCATTTCGCCAAGGATCCCTGATCCGATATAGATTTTGGATTCAGGATCATGAGGATCCATGAGGATTTCTACCACATCCTGCTCTCTTGCCTCCAAGACATCCCTTGGAGGATACTTTGATTGCTATTGCTCCCTTGACTTTGAGGCTGGTTTCATTGATGAAGTATAGCAATTCTTAGCCTCCTGCTGATCACTATCAATCTTGACTATTCCCCAAGGACTAGGGAGCTTCACACATTGATGGTAAGTAGATGGGACTGCCTTCATATCGTGTATCCAGGGCCTGCCAAGGATAACATTACAACAAGATAAACAGTCAATAACACAAAATTTTGATAAGAGTGTAGGCCTTCGATGTATATTGGGAGCTTAATGTCCCCCAGGGTATTCTTAGTTTCGCCACTAAATCCCACGAGCACGGAGGATCTTGGTATGACATCTGATTCAGGAATACCCATCTTTTTTAGAACATCAAGCTGGATAATGTTCACTGAGCTTCCTCCGTCTATAAGGATCCTGCGAACAAAATGGTTAGAAATGAAAAGAGTAATAACTAAACCATCGTGGTGAGGATCCTGGATATCAACACGATCATCCTCATCAAAGGTTATGACTTTTCCTTCGGAGACACTTGATGTTCGAACGGGTCTTTCTCCACTGTCCATTTTAGTTTCCTTTGCATGCCTTTTAGCTGCTGAGAAGGATGTGCCACAAATGTCTGATCCTCTAGAAATAAAGTTTATTACTTGTGCATCTGCTGGAGGGGCCGGAGCTTTCTCAGGGATCCTTTCAGGATCCTGAGTCCTTGACTTTTTCCTACCCAACAACTCTTTTAGATGCCCCTTACTCAACAAATATCCAATTTCCTTTCTTAGTGCAATGCATTCTTCTGTAGGGTGCCCAAAGTCTTCATGGTATGCACACCACTTTGATTTATCCTTAGTTGCAGCTGGCCTATCATTCTTTTTGGGCCATCTGGCTTTATCACCTAGATTCTGCATCGCAAGGATTAGTTCATTGTTATCAACAGAAAAACAATATTCAGAGATTGGAGGATAATCCTCATCATCCTCTTCTTGATCAACAGCATGCATGTTCTGGTTATCAGATCTGTTATAGGATCTGAATTTGTTGTTCTTGAATGAGGATCCTTGCTTCTCTTGTTTTGAGGATCCTGCTAACCTCTCCTGGATCCTTTTGTCATCCTCTAGCCGGATGAACCTAAGTGCCCGGGTTCTTACCTCATCTAGGTTCCTGCATGGTGTCATAACAAGATCATCATAGAACAATGAATCCCTAAGCAATCCCATCTTAAAGGCCTCAACAGCCGTGGCTATATCCAAGTTGGGAATGTCTAAGGATTCTTTACTAAATTTGGTAATGTAATCTCTTAATGATTCATTATGACCCTGGGTTATCCTATATAGATCACTAGTTAATCGTTCAAATTTTCTACTACAAGAAAATTGATTATTAAATAAGTTAACTAGATTAGCAAATGAGGTAATAGAGTAGGGGGGAAGACTTAGCAGCCATTTAAGAGCTGATCTAGTAAGAGTGGATCCGAATCCCTTGCACAGGCATGCTTCCTTTAACCTTTATGGGATTGGATTGATCTCCATCCTCTCCCTGTATTGTGCTATGTGTTCTTCAGGATCCGTCGAACCATCATACAGCTTCATAGTTGAGACATGGAACCTCTTGGATATCTCAGCATCGCAGATTGGTTGTGCAAAACGAGATATCTTATGGCTTCCATCTGCAATCTCTGGGATAGGTTTGACCACTCCTGGAACACTTGATATCATATCCTTTAACTTTTTCAATTCTCTGGCCGTGGCATGATTGATACCTGGATCTTGCATAAGACCATGGTTAGTAGTATAAGAATTATTAAAAGTGTTACCTCCCATTGGATTCAAATTAGGAAGAATGGATGTTAATCCATATTGTTGGGGCTCTGGAATGATCGAAGGACCAGTAGAAGCATTGGTCTGCATTGGAATAAAATCTCCCTGATGGACATCTGAATTTCCTGTTTGCAAACTCCTCAAGGATCCTGGCATCTGGAAGGATCCCTGAAACTGGGACGATCCTGGAACAAAGGAGGATCCTTGAACCTGGAATGATCCTGGAACAAAGGAGGATCCTTGAACCTGGGATGATCCTGGAACAATGGAGGATCCTTGAATCTGGGATGATCCTGGAACAATGGAGGATCCTTGAATCTGCTGCGCTCCTGAGTATCCTCCTGAATTCGTGAGGGATCCCATATGCTGAGGATAGGATCCCGCTGGCTGGAAATAGGAACCCGATGCCTGGGTCACTGTTGTTGTTCCGTAGTGCACTCCTTTTGGTCCACCCACATATTGAACATCTGGAACCACTGATGGCTGAGAAGTAATCACCGGAGTATCAAAATTCAAAGATCTGGGCATCAGTGGGGAATGATCCTTTGCCGTTTTGTTTTGTTTCTTGAGATCTCCGATTTCTTTGAGAATCCTTTCATTGGTCTTATCCTGTTGATGTATATGATCCTTCATCTGCAAAATCAAAGTAAACATGTCACTAGTAGTGGGAGTGTAAGAAGCAGAAGAAGTTGGAGGTTTTGAGAAAATGGGAGTTGGTTTCTTCGTAGCATTCTCAGCATTCTTCTGGGATCCAGAAGGTGGTGGAGGCAAAGGGGGAACGCCTTGTGAAGAACTGAATGAGGGCATCAAATTTGAAGCATTCTTCGCTGAGGAAGCCATCTGCTTGATTGTAGTGAACTGAAATGAGCGCAGAAATACGAATCTTTCTAAGAATGAAGCACCAATTGCCCCACGGTGGGCGCCAAACTGTTTTGGTCAAAAAATCTGATGAGGATAATGCAACCAAACTCTTTGTTACGGGGAATGATGCTTTGAATGTAGAACAATGATAAGGATCACTTCAATGTAAATTGCACAAATGACACAAGGATTTATACGGGGAAAAAGCCCTTGATCAAGAGTTGATCTCCGGCACAAAAAACCCCGGGCGATGGAAACTACCGATCACCAAGCTCAAATAAATCAATAAATGTTTACAACTTCGGATAGTAACGAGCTAGGTACAAGGATCACTATGGTGAAATGTGCAAAAATGAGTGAAAACTGTTAAGTGTTCGTCGAGAGCTTCAAGAGTGCAACTGTATGAGAGTGTGTGTAGCTGAAAATGGCTAAGTGTTCTAATTCTAGCTCGTCACCCCTTTAAAAATAGAAGTTAACTATAATAACAAACTATCCGACTTTTGTGCCAAGCTCCCACGTTCTCCACAACGTCCATTTCCAGTCAAACGTGTGCGAAATACCCGTGGAATATTCCATAGTAATGTTGCCAAGACCAAGTCAAGCTTGTTACTCCTGCAAAATAATGCGACACATAAACAAACAATCGTCAGTATGAGGATCCTTAAGGTGATCCATGATCCTGATCCTGAAGCTCTTCTGAGGATCACTATTTCACGTGTTATTATCCTTGTGAATTCTTTATTTTTCAATTGTTATTGTTTTGGTCAAAAATCAAGCAATGATAATGCAACCAAACTTTCTGTTGTGAGGTATGATGCTTGAATCTATGAACAACACTAAGGATCACTCAGAAATGAAATGAATAAGTGACACAAAGATTTATACGAGGAAAAAGCCCTTGATCAATGAATGATCTCCGGCATAAAAAACCTCGGGTGATGGAAACTACCGATCACCAACTCAAATTAAACAAGAAATGTATTACAACTTCGGATGATAGTGAGCTAATTACAAGGATCACTATAATGTAATGTGCAAAAAAGTGTGTAATCGCCAAGTGAATTGTCAAGAGCTGGTGAGAGCAGTTGCGAGTGTGTGTGTTAAGCTAAAAAATAGCCAAGTGTTTCTAGTTAGCTCGCTATCCCTTTTAAAAATGGAAAATATCTAAGCTAACAAACATTCCGCATTTGGTGCAAGTCCTCCACGACCTCCATAACGTCCATTTCAGCCATGCACGTGCGGAATAAATATGGAATATGCTCCAGGAATATCGCCAAGACCAAGTCCAAGCTCGTACTCCTGCAAAACAACATCATATTCAAAGCAGACAATAGTTAGTATAAGGATCCTTATGATGATCCATGATCCTGATCCTACAATACTTTCTGAGGATCACTAATTCAGACAGAATTGAGGATCACTAAGCCCATCAGTAAATGAGGATCACTGATCATTGGAAAATCCTCCCCTAACAATTTCCCCCAAAATATAAGGAGTAAAAATGTAGATAACGAGTTATATTTTCTGTTCTTATCCGCAACGAATCAACGGATAACTAGCCGTTGTAGTCGGACTAGCCGTTACCATCCTGACGTCACTGAAGTGACTACCCTGCAAGATCATCATTATAAATTGAAGTTAGAGATAAGGGTTAGAGAGCATTTAAATTCGTGTGTTTCCTCTTTAAATCCTCATTCGAAGACTTGATCAGGTATTTCTCTTTCCTTTCTCTCTTCATATTCTCACTCTGTTTCTCTTCTTCACCACCGTCATAATCGAGATGATGCTAAGATCTTCACCAGCTAAGGATCACAAGAAGGACAGCCCCTTGAAAATCCAAGGGATCATAAAAGATTCTGCAAAAGAACGATGCTGCTTCACTGATCCACAGATAGACAGAATCCGCCATTGTTTTCCGGCAAACACCGATTTCAAACCATTTGATCCCACCGTTCTAAGTGATTATATTTCTGAAACCTGGGTAGCCTTTCCGG
The DNA here is from genome assembly GCA_030545235.1 of Helianthus tuberosus. Lineage (NCBI taxonomy): Eukaryota > Viridiplantae > Streptophyta > Magnoliopsida > Asterales > Asteraceae > Helianthus > Helianthus tuberosus. The sequence continues at coordinate 788,022 of JARYGA010005049.1, forward strand.
TCACACCATTTACAATAGGCTACTCGTATCCTTTTCCAGATTTTACCCAATCCTTCTTCTCTCTCACCGGCATCTCCTACATTCAAGTGATGCCAATGATCTGGAGGGTCTTATATACCCTTGAAAGGATCATTGAACATGAAGGAATTGATCTGGGAATGTCGGAGTTTGCAGAGATGTATGACCTCGTTAGCCATGGATCCCACCGATATCTACTCAAACATAAACCTGGTGAAGAACACCCCATCTTCAAAGCCACTAAGAATGACACCAACTGGAAGCGGCGATTCTTCTTTGTCAGAAGGGATTCTCTCCCTGATGGAAAGGATTTGCCTAGAAAATGGACCACCCATGGTAGGATAGAGGATCCTGAAAAGGATCACGATATAACCTTGTCTTTGCTGAGGATCACTAACATCCTTCTGTTTCTATTTCGCAGCTATTACTGTCGCACACCTCATCACAACACTTGCAACAAAGGAAAGGCTTGCCACTTTCCGGAGACTTGATCCTGCAAGAAGATCATTTAAAACAAACACCCATGATTCTCAAGAAGTATCCTCAGGTTTCGTCACTATGTCGAGTAAGTATCCATGTTTATATGTAATTAAATGCTTAAATTGAAATGAAATAAGGATACATATCTGTTTTGGATGTGTAGGCGCTGGAAAATCTTCAAGATCTGCCTCCAAATTCAGTGTCACTGACCTTGACACTGTCCGATCCTTAAAGAAGAAGCTTGCTGCCAGCCCAGCTGTCACGATCCCCAAGGCAACCACTTCAAAGGGAAGAGGTGGAAAGAAAAGGAAGACCTCTGAAGCCCACAATCTAGAAGGCTTGCCTCTGATCCGCCATCAGTTCCTCGAGTACTTTGCTGAGGTAAGGATCACTGACTTAGCTTAATTATCCTGCCCACTTGAGGATCACGTGATCCTGAGCTTTGCATTGTCTTCTTTGCAGAAATTTGCTGAAATCGAGGACTATGTTGGGAACGTCGAAGAGATTGAGGAGAAATACTCTGATCTCCAAAAAGTGGCGGTGCTCAAGGATCACAAGATTGCCTCCCTCGAAAAGGACCTCAATGATGCCAAAACTCAGGCGGTTGCAGCTCAGATCAATGCTGACTATGAGAAGCACGAGATCATGGAGGATGCTAAAGTCTCCGCTGCCATTTCCATGTACAAGACCAAGTTGCAGATGGCCCAAGAAGCTCAGGATCCTAATTTTGACAGGAGCAACTGGGACATGGAGGGCTGGAAGGCTAGTCTGGCTGAGTTGGAGGACGAAGAAGAGGCTGATGAGGTTCTGGCAATCGAGGCTGGTGGCAGTGGCAAGGATCAGGGTGGAGAAGCAGGTGGAGCTGGTGAAGGTGATGCAGCGAAGGTGTAAGCTGCATGAATGGGCGATGATGGACACTTCTAGACATAGCCGGAGCCCATTTTTTAAGTTTGGTTGTTTGGTTATGATGTTTTTGTTGAACAATGATGGGTTGTATCTTGAACAATAGTTACTAGGTTGAAGGATCATGGATCCTTGAACAATAGGCAGGATAATGGGTGGTGGATGGATCCTCTGTTTGGGGGATGAAGCCACTCGTTATCCTTCCGTCTTTTATTTCCCGCACTACAAAGACCCGTAAGCAATGGACACCCTTTGCCAACCCATGTGGATGGGCCACGTTTTGCTGGTAGAAACGTGGGTTGTCAATTTTGACAACCTTAAAGGGTTTAACGTTTTGTGAATAAAATAATTCTAACTTTTTGGCTATCTCCCGTGTTGCTATCCTTGTTAGTACTTTACTTTTCAATTGTTGTGATATTCATATTGTCTAAACTTATCAAGTAAAGAAAAAATTTAATAAATACCCTTAAAAAGTTTAGGATATGATCAAGGACCACATATCCTATAGTCGACAAGTTTCGAAAAGTGGTATATTTTAAGGATCATAAGTTCAGTTGTCAAAGGATAAGGGTTACTTATATGAATAATGAATAAAATCAAAATAGTTAAGGATCATACCTGAGAATCCAAGTTAGGATCCTAACCTTTAACACTTATAATCAGGATAACCAAAAGACAAACCTTAGTATAAGGTAAGGATCAAGGATCCTTGGTCATTTATCTCCAAAAACCTGAAATAGGATACAACTTGGGACTAAGCCAATATAAGATAAGAGTTAGTAACTGGGGACAAGCCCAACAATTCTGGGGACAAGCCCAATATACTGGGGATGAGCCCAAAGGATAACTGGGGACAAGCCTAAAGGATAACTGGGGACAAGCCCAAAGGATAACTGGGGACAAGCCCAAAGGATCGTGTGTAAACTGGAGTATGGCCCTCACTGGCGACTATCCAAACTTAGTGACATGAAAATGTCAAAACCTTAGCTAACGTGAAAACGTTAGAAACCTTAGGAACGGATGTATGGTACGTCTACCATTATACGTAGGATCCTGAATATAGTCAGTACAATGAAATTGTTAGCCCCTAAAGCGAGTACTGGTCCCATTGCCATGAACTAAACCATGATCATCGTGCGCTACTGGCGAAACTAGGGACAGGCCCAAACTGGGGTCAAGCCCAAATAACTGGGGTCAAGCCCAAATAACTGGTGTCAAGCCCAAATAACTGGGGTCCAGCCCAAATAACTGGATACTTCTGTGGATACTCAATCCTTAGTTAAGGATACCTGAACCTTCAAAACTCAGAATCAAGTGAAAGGAGGATAAAGGATGCAGGATCCTTATCCTTATATAAGAGAATAAAAGAATGAAATAGTTTGAGATTAGAATGTTACCAAAATGAGGATCATCTGTTCTGTAAGGATCCTTCAAGGATACTTGTCATGTAAGGATCATGGATCCTTGTCACATGAAATATTTCTTCAAATGGACAGCATTCCAAGCTCTTGGTAGCAAATCACCATCCATTGTTAGCAATCGATATGCCCCCTTTCCTGCTTCAGCTTCAATCAAATAAGGGCCTTCCCATTTTGGTGCCAACTTTCCATCAGCAGGATCGGTGGTATTCTGAAATGCTTTCCTTAATACCATATCACCAACTTGGAATTTCCTGATCCTGACAATTTCAGAAGGGATACCAAATCTAGTAATAATGTTTCTTTTAATAAAGGATATAACTTCCTTTTCTCTGACTTGAGCAAAGGCTTCAGCCTCTATCCACTTGGAGAAGTAATCAGTCATAGCAAGCATGAATACTTTTCCACCAGGTGCCTTAGGAAGCTTACCCACTATATCCATTCCCATCTCATAAATGGCCAAGAAGAGGATATAGGATGCAAATGTTCTGCTGGTTGGTGAAGGATATTACTGTGTCTCTGACAAGGATCACACTTCTTGGCATATTCCACGGCATCCTTCTTCATAGTGGGCCAATAGTATCCTGTCCTCAGGATCCTTGAGAACAATGCTCTGCCCCCAGTGTGGTCTCCACAATCTCCTTCATGGAAATCCTTTAGGACTTCTTGGATTTCAGGATCCTCAATGCATCTTAGATATGGTCTTGCAAGAGATCGTTTATACAACATATTATTCAATATTGTAAATTGAGATACCTTAATTTTGAAAGCCCTAGGGTTTTCTCCTGTAGGAATCTCTCCATATTGTATGTATCTCATGATTGGGAGGATCCATGATCCTGAATGAGATTGAGTATCATCACTAGGGATGCTTGCAGAATCCTCTCCTATCTCCATAGCTACATGATCCTCGATAGCAGGGGTCAGAATATGGATAATAGGGATCTTGATATCCTCCGGGATCTTCAAGGATGATCCTAAATTGGCTAATGCATCAGCCTCTGCATTCTCTTCCCTTGGTACCTGTGTCAAACTAAAGAAAACAAACGATAGTGCTAATTCTTTGACTATCTCTTGGTGATCCTTAACAAGGAATGCACTTACTGCTTTTGAGGATACTTCTAAGTATAAGGATAATATATCCCCTTTTTCTGGTTTCATCAGGGCCGGGGCTGAGGATAGGTAATCCTTAAGAGCTTTGAGGGCACTTTCATGCTTCTCAGTCCACTCAAATTTCTTGTTCTTCCTCAGGATGTCATAGAATTCCTTACACTTTTCTGAGGATTTGGAAATGAATCTGTTCAAGGCTGCGATCCTGCCTGTCAATCTTTGCACATCCTTAGCATTGGCAGGAGATTTGATATTCACAATAGCCTTGATTTGCTCTGGACTTGCTTCAATGCCCCTCTATGTCACCATATAGCCTAAGAATTTACCTGCCTTAACACCAAAATGACACTTGGAAGGATTTAGTTTCATATTAAATTTATCAAGGATATTGAATGCTTCCTCCAAGTCTTTAAGGTGATCCTCAGCTTTCTTGGACTTAACCACCATGTCATCAATATAGACTTCCACAGTGTGTCCAATTTGTTCCTTGAACATCATATTGACTAGCCTTTGATAAGTAGCACCTGCATTCCTTAGACCAAATGGCATAGCAATATAACAATATATACCAGTTGGGGTCATAAAGGCTGTATCCTCTTGATCAGATGGTTCTATCTGAATTTGTTGAAATCCAGATGAAACATCCATAAAAGTCAACAACTCATGACCCGCGGTAGCATCCACCATGGAGTCAATGTGGGGTAATGGGAAAGGATCCTTGGGACATGCCTTGTTTAAATCAGTAAAATCGACACATACCCTCCACTTTCCATTTTTCTTTTGAACAAGCACATTGGCTAACCATCTTGGATACTTAACCTCTCTTATCATACATGCCCGAAGTAGTTTATCTACCTCTTCCTGGATAATGGCATTCCTCTCGGGTGCAAACTTCCTCCTCTTTTGATGAATTGGCTTGAATGACCTGTCAATGCCAAGTTTATGAGTAATTATATCTTTAGATATACCTGTCATATCCTCATGTTTCCAGGCAAAGGTAGTTTTCCTTCTTTTATGGAAGGATACTAGCTCCTGTTCAATGTCGCTAAGGATCCCTGATCCTATGAAGATCTTGGATTCAGGATCATCAGGATCCATGAGGATTTCTTTCAAATCCTGTTCTCTTGCCTCCAAGACATCTCTTGAAGGATACTTTAATTGCTATTGCTCCCTTAGTCTTGAGGTTGGCTTCATTGATGATGTATAACAATTCTTAGCCTCTTGTTGATCACTCTCAATTTTCACCACTCCCCATGGACTTGGAAGCTTTACACACTGATGATAGGTGGATGGGACTGCCTTCATATCATGTATCCATGGCCTGCCAAGGATAACATTACAACAAGATAAACAATCTATAACACAAAATTTCTGATAAGAATGGAGTCCCTCAATATAAATAGGGAGTTTGATGTCCCCCAATGTGTTTTTGGTTTCCCCACTAAATCCCACAAGGACTGAGGATCTTGGGACAATATCAGACTCCGGGATATTCATCTTCTTGAGGACATCAAGCTGAATGATGTTCACAGAGCTTCCTCCATCTATAAGGATCCTGCGAACAAAATGATTAGAAATAAACAGGGTAATAACAAGACCATCATGATGAGGATCCTGGACATCAACACGATCATCCTCATCAAAGGTTATGACTTTATCCTGGGTAACAACGGTGGTCCGGACGAGTCTGTCTCCATTATCCATCTTGGTTTCCTTAGCATGTCTTTTTCCTGCTGAAAAGGAAGTACCACAAATGTCTGATCCACCGGATATGAAGTTTATAACTTGTGCATCTGCTGGAGGAGCAGGAGCCCTTTCCGGGATCCTTTCAGGATCCTGGATCCTTGACTTCTTCCTTCCCAAAAGTTCCTTCAAATGCCCCTTGCTCAACAAGTAACCAATTTCCTTTCTTAGTGCAATACACTCTTTAGTGAGATGCCCGAAATCCTCATGATATGCACACCACTTGGACTTATCCTTTGTAGCAGCTGGTTTATCACTTTTTCTCGGCCACCTAGCTTTCTCACCAAGATTCTGCATTGCAAGGATTAGTTCATTGTTATCAACAAAAAAACAGTATTCAGAAATAGGTGGATAATCCTCATCATCTTCTTCTTGTTCCACCGCATGCACGTTCTGGTTATCAGACTTGTTGTAGGACTTGGATTTGTTGTTCCTGAAGTAGGATACCTGTTTCTCCTGTTTTGAGGATCCTGTCAATCTATCCTGGATCCTTTTGTCATCCTCTAGGCGGATGAACCTAAGGGCCCTGGTTCTTACTTCGTCAAGGTTCCTGCAAGGTGTCATAAGAAGATCATCATAGAATAATGAAACCCTAAGCAATCCCATTTTAAAGTCTTCTACAGCCGTAGCAATATCCAAATTAGGAATATCTAAGGATTCTTTACTAAACTTAGTGATATAATCTCTAAGTGATTCATTTTGACCTTGTGTTACCCTATATAGATCACTAGTTAATCGTTTAAATTTTCTACTACAAGAGAATTGACTATTAAACAAATTAACTAGATTAGCAAATGAAGTAATAGAGTAAGGGGGAAGACTTACCAGCCATTTAAGAGTAGATCCTGTGAGTGTGGATCCAAATCCCTTGCATAGACATGCTTCTTTTAACCTCTCAGGAATTGGATTGATCTCCATCCTCTCCCTGTACTGAGCTATATGCTCCTCTGGATCCGTTGAACCATCATACAGCTTCATAGATGGTATCTAGAATCGTTTGGGTATCTCAGCATCACATAAGGGTGGTGCAAAACGAGATATCCTATGGCTACCATCTGCAATTTCAGGAATGGGTTTAACCACTCCTGGTACACTGGATATCATATCCTTAAGTTTCTGTAATTCCCTAGCCATAGCTTGATTGATACCTGTATCCTGCATTGAGCCATGGTTAGTGTTATATGAATTATTAAAAATGTTACCTCCCGGAGGATTCATGTTTGGAATTGCGGATGTGAATCCATATTGACGGGATTCTGGTATGATCGAAGGACCAGATGAAGCGATGGTCTGCATTGGTATGAAGTCTCCTTGATGAACATCGGTGCTCGGGGGTTGCATACCTCTTAAGAATCCCTGATCCTGAAAGATGTTGGATCCTTGAAGCTGAGATGATCCTTGAACCTGAAAGGATCCTGGACCTGTGGAGGATCCTGGACCCATGGAGGATCCTTGGAGCTGAGAGGATCCTGGACCCATAGAGGATCCTTGGAGCTGAGAGGATCCTAGACCCATGGAGGATCCTTGGAGCTGAGAGGATCCTGGACCCATGGAGGATCCTTGGAGCTGGGAGGATCCTGGACCCATGGAGGATCCTTGTACCGGGTGCATTCCCAAATATCCCCCAGAGCTGAAGTAGAATCCCTGATGCTGAGAAGAGGATCCTGATGGTTGAGAAGAGGATCCTTGAGGCTGGAAGTGAGAGCCAAATGCCTGACTCACAGTTGTTGTTCCATAACACCTTTCTGATGGACCACTTTGATACTGGATGCCAGGAACTGCCGATTGTAAGGTAGTTACAACTAGAGTATCGAGATCCAATGACCTTGGTATCAGAGGTGAGTGATCCTCCACTGATCTCTTCTGTTTCTTAATATCACCAATCTCCTGAAGAATCCTTTCATTGGTTTTGTCCTGCTCTTGCATGCGATCTCTCATCTGCAAAATCAGAGTAAAAAGGTCATTAGTGGTAGGATTAGAGGAAACAGAAGAAGTTGGTGGTTTTGTGAAAATGGGGGTTTGTCTCTTCGCGGCATTCTCAGCATTCTTCTGGGATCCAGAAGGTGGTGGAGGCAAAGGTGGAACGCCTTGTGAAGAACTAATTGCCGGCATAGAACTTGATGTATTCTTTGTTGAGGAAGCCATCTGCTTGGTTGTAATGAACCGAAATGACCACAAAAGTATGAATCTTCTTAGGAATGAAGCACCAATTGCCCCACGGTGGGCGCCAAACTGTTTTGGTCAAAATCAAGCAATGATAATGCAACCAAATTTCTGTTGTGAGGTATGATGCTCGAATCTATGAACAACACTAAGGATCACTCAAAAATGAAATGAATAAGTGACACAAAGATTTATACGAGGAAAAAGCCCTTGATCAATGAATGATCTCCGGCATAAAAAACCTCGGGTGATGGAAACTACCGATCACCAACTCAAATTAAACAAGAAATGTATTACAACTTCGGATGATAGGGAGCTAATTACAAGGATCACTATAATGTAATGTGCAAAAAAGTGTGTAATCGCCAAGTGAATTGTCAAGAGCTGGTGAGAGCAGTTGCGAGTGTGTGTGTTAAGCTAAAAAATAGCCAAGTGTTTCTATTTAGCTCGCTATCCCTTTTAAAAATGGAAAATATCTAAGCTAACAAACATTCCGCATTTGGTGCAAGTCCTCCACGACCTCCATAACGTCCATTTCAGCCATGCACGTGCAGAATAAATATGGAATATGCTCCAGGAATATCGCCAAGACCAAGTCCAAGCTCGTACTCCTGCAAAACAACATCATATTCAAAGCAGACAATCGTTAGTATAAGGATCCTTATGATGATCCATGATCCTGATCCTACAATACTTTATGAGGATCACTAATTCAGACAGAATTGAGGATCACTAAGCCCATCAGTAAATGAGGATCACTGATCATTGGAAAATCCTCCCCTAACAGTTATCATATACTTTGTTTGAATTTATCAAGTAAAGAAGAAAAGTTTAACAAATCATGTTTAAAAGTTTTAGGATATGATCAAGGATCGAATATCCTATAGTCGACAAATTCAGAAAAGTTATGTAACTTAAGGATCATTAGTTCTGTTGTTAAAGGATAAGGGTCACTTATATAACTAATGAATAAAATCGACGTGATTAAGGATCATACCTGAGAATCCAAGTTAGGATCCTAACCCTTTAACATTTATAATCAGGAAAACCAAAAGACAAACCTTAGTAAAAGGTAAGGATCAGGAATCCTTAGCTGTTTAACTTCAAAAACCTGAAACAGAACATAACTTGGGACTAAGCCAATATAAGAGAAGAGTTAGTAACTGGGGATAAGCCCAATATACTGGGGACAAGCCCAAAGGATAACTGGAGACAAGCCCAAAGGATAACTGGGGACAAGCCCAAAGGATCTTGTGTAAACTGGAGTATGGCCCACACTAGCGACTATCCAAACTTAGTGACATGAAAATGCCAAAACCTTAGCTAACGTGAAAACGTTAGAAACCTTATGAACGGATGTATGGTACGTCTACCATTATACGTAGGATCCCGGATACAGCCAGTACAATGCAATTGTCAGCCCCTAAAGCGAGTACTGGTCCCATTGCCATGAATTGTACCAGGATCATCGTGCGCTACTGGCGATACTAGGGACATGCCCAAATAACTGGGGTCAAGCCCAAATAACTGGGGTCAAGCCCAAATAACTGTATACTTCTGTGGATACTCAATCCTGTGTTAAGGATACCTAAACCTTCTGTAAAACTTAGAATCAAGTGAAAGGAGGATAAAGGATCCAGGATCCTTATCCTTGTATATAGGATAATTAAAGAATGAAATAGATTGAGATTAGATCATTACCAGGATGAGGATCACCTATCTTCTAAGGATCCTTCAAGGATACTTGTTATGAAAATGGCTAAGGATCATGGATCCTTATCACATGAAGTATTTCTTCAAGTGGACAGCATTCCAAGCTCTTGGTAGCAAATCACCTTCCATTGTTAGCAATCTATATGCCCCCTTTCCTGCCTCAGCTTCAATCAGGTAGGGGCCTTCCCACTTTGGTGCCAACTTTCCATCAGCAGGATTTGTGGTATTTTGAAATGCTTTCCTTAATACCATATCACCAACTTGGAATTTCCTAATCCTGACATTTTTGCTGTAGGCTCTAGCCATCCTTTGTTGATAACTGGCCATCCTTATCCTTGCCAAATCCCTGAGTTCTTCTATAGTATCCAAGTCTTGAACCAAGTTTTCAGCATTTCCTTCAGGATCACGGATGCTTGTTCTTGCAGTAGGAACCACCATCTCTGTAGGGATCACTGACTCAGCTCCAAATACCAAAGAGAATGGAGTTTGGCCAGTAGCATTCTTGGGAGTTGTCCTATCAGTCCATAACACATAAGGTAGTTCTTCTGCCCATTTTCCTTTCTTGGACCCAAGCTTTTTCTTCAAGTTGTTGATGATGATCTTGTTGGATGATTCTGCTTGACCATTAGCTTGTGGGTGGACTGGTGTTGATGTTATCATCTTAATCCCCCAGCTGTCACAAAAGTTAGTAGTTCTACTCCCAATAAATTGGGATCCATTATCACAAACAATTTCAGAAGGAACACCAAATCTAGTAATAATGTTTCTTTTAATAAAGGATATCACTTCCTTTTCTCTGACTTGAGCAAAGGCTTCAGCCTCTATACACTTGGAGAAGTAATCAGTCATAGTAAGCATGAATACTTTTCCACCAGGTGCCTTAGGAAGTTTATCAACTATATCCATTCCCCATCTCATAAATGGCCAAGAAGAGGATATAGGATGCAAAAGTTCTGCTGGTTGATGAAGGATATTACTATGTCTCTGACAAGGATCACACTTCTTGGCATAATTCACAGCATCCTTCTTCATAGTAGGCCAATAGTATCCTGTCCTTAGGATCCTTGAGAATAATGCCCTACCCCTAGTGTGGTTTCCACAATCTCCTTCATGAAAATCCTTTAGGGCTTCTTGGATTTCAGGATCCTCCATGCATCTTAGATATGGTCCTGCAAGAGATCGTTTATATAACATATTATCCAATATTGTAAACTGAGATACCTTAATTTTGAAAGCCCTGGGGTTTTCTCCTGTAGGAATATCTCTATGTTGGATATATCTTTTGATTGGAAGGATCCATGATCCTGAATGGGATTGTGTATCATCATTAGGGATGATTGCAGAGTCTTCTCCAATCTCCATGGCTACATGATCCTCAATAGCAGGGGTTAGGATATGGATAATAGGGATCTTGATATCCTCTGGAATCTTCAAGGATGATCCTAGGTTGGCCAATGCATCAGCTTCTGTATTCTCTTCTCTGGGTACCTGTGTCAAACTAAAGGAAACACAAGAGAGTGCCAATTCTTTGACTATCTCTAGATATTTGATTAGCTTTTCACCTTTAACAGCATAGGATCCATTAAAGTGATTAGTAATTAACAATGAATCTACATGTACCTCAAGATACCTGATCCTCATATGCTTGGCAATTTGCAAACCAGCTATCAAGGCTTCATATTCAGCCTCATTATTAGTAGTTTGAAACTCACAAGCTATGGAGTGGGGTATTATGTCCCCCTGTGGCGATTTTAGTAGTATTCCAAGTCCTGTCCCTTTGACATTGGAGCCTCCATCAGTGAAGAGTACCCAGGGATCCTTAGTTTCTTCTAGCTGTTGGACTTCTAACTCAGCTTCCTTTTGCAAGTCACTACTAAAATCTGCCACAAAGTCAGCTAAGGCTTGGGATTTGATGGCAGTCATTGGTTCATATCTTATATCATAAGCACTAAGCTTCACTGCCCATTTTGCCATCCTTCCTGACATTTCAGGTTTCCTGAGAACATTCTTAATTGGAAAATTAGTCTTGACAATAATGGCATGAGTTTCAAAATAATGTCTTAATTTAGTAGATGCCATAATTAAAGAAAGGATAAGTTTCTCTAAATGTGAATACCTGGATTCAGCATCAAGCAAACTCTTACAAACATAAAAGACAGGATGTTGTGTACCTTGGTGATCCTTAACAAGGACTGCAATTACTGCTTTAGAGGATACCGCCAGATATAAGGATAATATATCCCATTTTTCTGGTTTCATTAAGGCAGGAGCTGAGGATAGGTAATCCTTAAGGGCTTTGAGAGCATTTTCATGCTTTTCCGTCCACTCAAATTTCTTATTCTTCCTCAAAATGTCATAGAATTCCTTGCAATTTTCTGAGGATTTGGATATGAACCTGTTCAAGGTTGCGATCCTGCCTATCAATCTTTGCACATCCTTGGTATTGGTAGGAGATTTGATATTCATAATAGCCTTAATTTGCTCTGGACTTGCTTCAATGCCTCTTTTTGTCACCATATAGCCTAGGAATGTACCTGCTTTAACACCAAAGTGACACTTCGAAGGATTTAGTTTCATATTAAATTTATCAAGGATATTGAATGCTTCCTCCAAGTCTCTAAGGTGATCCTCAGCTTTCTTGGACTTAACCACCATGTCATCTATATAGACTTCCATAGTGTGTCCAATTTGTTCCTTGAACATCATATTGACTAGCCTTTGATAAGTAGCACCTGCATTCCTTAGTCCAAATGGCATAGCAATATAACAATATATACCAGTTGGGGTCATAAAGGTTGTATCCTCTTGATCAGATGGTTCCATCTGAATCTGTTGAAATCCAGATGAAGCATCCATAAAAGTCAACAACTCATGACCTGCGGTAGCATCCACCATGGAGTCAATGTGGGGTAATAGGAAAGGATCCTTGGGACATGCCTTGTTTAAATCAATGAAATCGACACATACCCTCCACTTTCCATTTTTCTTTTGAACAACAACCACATTGGCTAACCATCTTGGATACTTAACCTCTCTTATCATACATGCCCGGAGTAGTTAATCTACTTCTTCCTGGATAATAGCATTCATTTCAGGTGCAAACTTCCTCCTTTTTTGATGAATTGGCTTGAATGACTTGTCAATGCCAAGTTTATGAGTAATTATATCTTTAGATATACCTGTCATGTCCTCATGCTTCCAAGCAAAGGTAGTTTTTCTCCTTTTAAGGAAGGATACTAGATCCTGTTCAATGTTGCTGAGGATCCCTGATCCTATGGAGACTATGGATTCAGGATCATGAGGATCCATAAGGATTTCTTTCACATCCTGTTCTCTTGCCTCCAAGACGTCTCTTGGAGGATGCTTTAATTGCTATTGCTCCCTTGGTCTTGAGGCTGGCTTCATTGATGACGTGTAGCAATTCTTAGCTTCTTGTTGATCACTCTCAATTTTCACCACCCTCCATAGACTAGGAAGCTTTACGCACTGATGATAGGTAGATGGACTGCCTTCATGTCATGTATCCATGGCCTGCCAAGGATAACATTACAACAGGTTAAGCAATCTATAACACATAATTTTTGATAAGAATGAAGTCCTTCAATATAGATGGGGAGTTTGATGTCCCCCAATGTATTCTTGGTTTCTCCGCTGAATCCCACAAGAACTGAGGATCTTGGGACAATGTCTGATTCAGGAATATTCATCTTCTTGAGGACATCAAGCTGAATGATGTTTACTGAGCTTCCTCCATCTATCAGGATCCTGCGAACAAAGTGGTTAGAAATAAACAGAGTAATAACAAGACCATCATGATGAGGATCCTGAACATCAACACGATTATCCTCATCAAAGGTTATAACTTTTTCCTTTGTGACAGTAGAGGTTCGAATGGGTCTATCCCCGTTATCCATCTTGGTTTCCTTAGCATGTCTCTTGGCTGCTGAAAAGGAAGTACCATAAATGTCTGATCCACCCGAAATGAAGTTTATAACTTGTGCATCTGCTGGAGGGGCAAGAGCTCTTTCTGGAACCTTTTCAGGATCCTGGATCCTTGACTTTTTTCTTCCCAAAAGCTCTTTCAAGTGCCCCTTGCTTAACAAGTAACCAATTTCTTTTCTAAGTACAATACACTCTTCAGTGAGATGCCCAAAATCCTCATGATATGCACACCATTTGGACTTGTCCTTTATAGCAGCTGGTTTATCACTTTTCCTTGGCCATCTTGCTTTCTCACCTAGATTCTGCATTGCAAGAATTAGTTCATTGTTATCAACAGAAAAACAGTATTCAGAAATTGGAGGATAATCCTCATCATCCTCTTCTTGTTCTACTGCATGCACATTCTGGTTATCAGACTTGTTGTAGGACTTGAACTTGTTATTCTTGAAGTAGGATCCTTGCTTTTCCTGTTTTGAGGATCCTGCCAATCTCTCCTGGATCCTTTTATCATCCTCTAATCGGATGAATCTAAGGGCCCTGGTTCTTAGTTCATCAAGATTCCTGCATGGGGTCATAACAAGATCATCATAGAATAATGAATCCCTAAGCAAACCCATTTTAAAGGCTTCCACAGCCGTAGCTATATCCAGATTAGGAATATCTAAGGATTCTTTACTAAACTTAGTGATGTAATCTCTAAGTGATTCATTTTGACCTTGTGTTACCCTATATAGATCACTAGTCAAACGTTCAAATTTTCTGCTACATGAGAACTGACTATTAAACAGATTAACTAGATTAGCAAATGAAGTAATAGAGTAAGGGGGAAGACTTAGCAGCCATTTAAGAGCTGATCGTGTTAGTGTGGATCCAAAACGCTTGCATAGACATGCTTCTTTTAACCTCTCTGGGATGGGGTTGATCTCCATCCTCTCTCTATATTGAGCTACATGTTCTTCTGGATCCGTTGAACCATCATACAGCTTCATAGTTGGTATTTGGAACCTTTTGGGTATCTCAGCATCACAAATGGGTGGTGCAAAACGAGATATCCTATGGCTTCCATCTTCAATTTCAAGAATGGGCTTAACCACTCCTGGAACGCTGGATATCATATCCTTCAGCTTCTGTAATTCCCTAGCCATAGCTTGATTGATACCTGTATCCTGTATAGAGCCATGGTTAGTGTTATAAGAATTATTGAAAGTATTACCTCCCATATGATTTGAGTTAGGAATTGCAGATGTGAATCCATATTGACGGGATTCTTGTATGATTGAAGGATCAGAAGAGGCAATGGTCTGCATTGGAATGAAGTCTCCTTGATGAACATCTGTGCTTGGGGGTTGTACACTTCTCAAGAATCCTTGGTCCTGAAAGGCGTTAGATCCTTGAACCTGGAAGGGGGATCCTTGAACCCGAAAGGATCCTTGCACCTGTGAGGATCCTTGGACCTGAGAGGATCCTTGAATTTGTGAGGATCCTTGAACCTGTGAGGATCCTTGAACCGTATGCATTCCCATATATCCTCCTGAGCTGACGAAGGATCCCGGATGCTGGAAAGAGGATCCCGAAGGCTGAAAACAGGATCCTTGAGGCTGAAAGTGAGACCCAAAAGCCTGACTCATAGTTGTTGCTCCATAACGCCTTCCCAATGGTTCAGTTTGGTACTGGATATCTAAGGCTGTAGATTGCTGGGCAGTTATAGCTGGAGTGTCGAAATCCAGTGATCTTGGTATCAGAGGAGAGTGATCCTCCCCTGATCTCGTCTGTTTCTTGATGTCACCGATCTCCTGGAGGATCCTTTCATTGGTTTTGTCCTGCTCTTGTATGTGATCCCTCATCTGCAAAATCAAAGTAAAAAAGATCACTAGTAGTAGGATTAGAAGAAACAGAAGAAGTTGGTGGTTTTGGAAAGATGGGGCTTTGTCTCTTTGCAGCATTTTCAGCATTCTTCTGGGATCCAGAAGGTGGTGGAGGCAAAGGAGGAACGCCCTGTGATGAACTCATTGCCAGCATTGAACTTGAAGTGCTCTTTGCTGAAGAAGCCATCTGCTCGGTTGTAATGAACCGAAATGATCACAAAAACAAGAATTTCTTAGGAATGAAGCACCAATTGCCCCACGGTGGGCGCCAAACTGTTTTGGTCAAAAATCAAGCTAAGATAATGTAACCAAATCTTTGTTGTGAGGAATGATGCTTGAATCAACGAACAATGTGAAGGATAACTCAGAAATGTAATGAACAAATGACACAAGGATTTATACGAGGAAAAAGCCCTTGATCAAGAGTTGATCTCCGGTATAAAAAACCTCGGGTGATGGAAACTACCGATCACCAACTAAAATTAATCAAAAGAAGTTTACAACTCGGGATGATAACAAGCTTGTTACAAGGATCACTAATGTGCAATGTGCAAAAATGTATGAAATCGCCAAGTAGTGTTTGAGAGCTGATTGAGAGCTGTTACGAGAGTGTGTGTATTTGCTAAAATTAGCCAAGTGTTCTAACTCAAGCTTGTTATCCCCATTTTAAATTAGAAATTACTAAACTAACTAACTATCCGCAAATTATGCAAGCTCCCCACGATCTCCATAACGTTCACAAGAACCAAGCACGTGAGGAATATTGAGGGAATATGCTCCAGGAATTTTGGTAAGACTTGGTCCATGCCTTTGCTCCTGCAAAACAAGCTTACGTACAATGAAGACAATCGTTAGTATAAGGATAACAACAAGGATCCTGAATCCTGATCCTGCAACACCTACTGAGGATCCTTAATTCAAACAGAATTGAGGATCCATGATCCTGGTAGAACATGAGGATTCGTGATCCTTAGGATTGGATAATCCTCCCCTAACAGACCCTATATAAATCACTAGTCAACCGTTTAAATCTCCTACTACATGAAAATTGACTATTGAACAAGTTAACTAAATTAGAAAATGAAGTAATTGAATAAGGAGGAAGACTTTGTAGCCATTTCAAAGCTGATCCAGTCAATGTGGATTCAAAATCCTTGCAAAGGCAGGCTTCTTTTAACCTTTATGGAATGGGGTTGATCTCCATTCTCTCCCTGTATTGTGCCACATGTTCTTCTGGATCAGTGGTACCGTCATACAGCTTCATATTGGGTGTTTGGAACCGTTTTGGTATCTCAGCATTACATATGGTGCAAAGCGAGATACCTTGTGACTTCCATACGGGATCTCAGGAATGGGTTTAACCACTCCCGGGACACTGGATATCATATCCTTGAGTTTTTGCAACTCCTAGCCATGGCCTGGTTGATCCCCGGTTCCTACATAAGACCATGATTAGTACCATAAGATGTATTGAAAGTGTTACCTCCTGACTGGTTTGGAATTGGAAACCCAGAGGTGTATCCAAAATGAGGTAGCTCTGGTGCAAGAGTGGGACCAGATGAAGCAATAGTCTGCATGGGAATGAAGTCTCCCACATGAATCTCAGAACTTCTGGGTTGTTGACTCCCCGAGAATCCTTGATCCTAGAAGATGTTGGATCCAGGATACATTGGAGCTGAAGGTCTTGGAGGATATTCCATGGATCCTTGAACCTGCGATGAGGATCCTTGATGCTGAGGGTAGGATCCTTGAGCTGAAAGTGTGCCCATATATCCTCCCAAACTAAAGAAGGATCCTTGATGCTGAAAAGAGGATCCTTGAGGCTGAAAAGAGGATCCTTGAGGCTGGAAGTAGGATCCTTGAGCCTGTGTCATAGCTGACAATCCATACTACACACTTGATGATCCTCCTTGATGCTGGACACCTGATGCTGGATGGTTATTGGAGGAGTAGTGAAATCCAACGACCTAGGCATCAATGGAGAGTGATCCTCCGCTGACTTCTTCAATTTCTTGATTTCATCGATCTCACGAAGGATCCTGCCGTTAGTTTCATCTTGCTGTTGCATGTATCCTCTCATCTGCAAAATCAAAGAGTAAAGATCACTATTAGTAGGTTTAGAGGAAGAAACAGTAGTAGTTGCTTTTGTAAAAATGGGGGGTTGTCTTCTTCGCTGCATTCTCAGCATTCTTCTGAGATGAAGAAGGAACATGAGGCAACAGTGGAATGCCATGGGATGAGGTGATCGCCGACATGGAGCTTGAAGTGGTTTTCCCCTGAGAAGCCATGTGGTTGAAGGTAATGAACAAGAATGAACTAAATGAATAGAATTTTGAAGGATGAAGCACCAATTTCCCCACGGTGGGTGCCAAACTGTTTTGGTAAAAAATTACACAAGGATAATGTAACCAAATCTGATTTTTGTGAGGTTGGATGCTTGGTTAAATACACAAATGTATGCACAATAATTGAAAGAAAATGGCAATGAACATAAGGATTTATACGAGGAAAAAGCCCTTGATCAATATGTGATATCCGGCAGAAAAAACCTCGGATAGTGAAAACTATCACTATAACTATGTTGAACAAAAAAGGTTACAACTTCGGAAGTATTGAGCTTGTTATAATGAATTCTAGTGTGTGTATGTTTGAGAGAGAGTAGAAGAAGTTTTGTTCGATAATCAGAGTGCAAATGCGATCTAAATTAGCTCAATACCCCTGTTAAACTTAGCCAAAAATATCCTTTACTAACTATCTGAAATTTCAGCCATCTTCCCACGATCACCACCAACGGTCTTCAGCTCCTGCACGTGCCAAAATAAGGAGCATATTCCCCTTGAATCTCGGTTGGAATAAGTCCTCTTTGAAGTGCACCTGCAAAACAAAGCCAAAGGGTAATGGAAACAATTGTTAGTTTAAGAAAAACCAGTGAGGATCCTTGATCCTTAATCTTCCTGCACCATTTTTTGAGGATCCTTGATCCAGACTAAACTGAGGATACATAATCCATAAGCACCAAAATTCTATCCCTAACAGGTGTCAGCTTGGCTAACACCCCTCCGATGCTTAAGTCAGTATTGGGTTTCAAAGAATAATAAATTAAATCAAACATATTTAAAAGAGATAGAATTCATACCATCATGAGTTAGGAATTAGATTATAAACTCACTTGAAATAAGCTTTAAGGTGTATAGCATTCCAGGATCTTGGCAACATATCCCCCTCCATGGTCTTGAGTTGGTATGCTCCCTTTCCGGATTCTGATTCAATTTCATAAGGTCCTTCCCATTTTGGGGCTAACTTCCCATCAGCAGGATTGGTTGTATTTTGAAAATCTTTCCTTAACAACCAATCTCCAACTTGAAATCTCTTAGTCCTTAAATTCTTGTTGTATGACTTGGATATCCTCTGCTAATATGTTGTCATCCTCAGCTGTGCTGCATCTCTCGTTTCATCGACAGTATCCAATTCTTGACATAAGACTTCAGGATTTGATTCAGGATCCTGCAGGCTTGATCTGGCTGTAGGTATCACCATTTCTGTCGGGATCACTGCTTCTGCCCCAAACACCAAAGAAAATGGGGTTTGCCCAGTAGCATTCTTCACAGTTGTTCTATCAGCCCATAAAACAAATGGTAGTTCTCCTACCAATCTTCCTTTTTTGGCACCTAACCTCATTTTCAAGTTATTGACAATTATGTTGTTCGAGGATTCTGC
Organism: Helianthus tuberosus; assembly: GCA_030545235.1. Lineage (NCBI taxonomy): Eukaryota > Viridiplantae > Streptophyta > Magnoliopsida > Asterales > Asteraceae > Helianthus > Helianthus tuberosus. Next base: position 807,094 of record JARYGA010005049.1, read on the forward strand.
TTGTCTATTTGCTTTAGAATGCACTGGTGATGATGTGATCATCTTGATTCCCCAACTTTTACAAAAAACAGTAGTTCTTTTGCTGATGAATTGGGAGCCATTATCACAAATTATCTCGGCCGGTATCCCAAATCTTGTCAGGATATTCCTCTTTATGAAGGATACCACTTCTTGATCCCTAACCTGGACAAAGGCTTCTGCTTCAACCCATTTAGAGAAATAATCTGTCATTGCCCGCATGAAAACCTTTCTTCCTGGAGCCTTCAGAAGTTTCCCCACTATATCCATACCCCATTTCATAAATGGCCAAGGGGATACAATAGGATACAATGGCTCAGCAGGCTGGTGTAGTATATTGCTGTGTCTTTGGCATGCATCACACTTTCGAGCATACTCTGCCGCATCCTTTCTCATAGTCGGCTAGTTGTATCCTGTTCTCAATACCTTCGAGAATAAAGATCTGCCCCCAGTATGGTTGCCATAGTCTCCTTCGTGTATATCCTGAAGTACCACCTTGGTCTCAGGATCCTCCAAGCACCTTAGGTATGGACCTGGAAGAGATTCCTTATACAAAATATTGTTTATAATAGTAAAACGGGATACCATCATTCTGAAAGCCTTAGGATTTTCATCCTTTGGGATATCTCCTTCTTCAAGATATTTCACAATTGGAGCCATCCAAGATTCAGGATTCTTCTCAGGATATCCATTACCAGGATCCTAGATACTTGCTACTTCCTTATCCTGAGATTTGAAATGTTCCATCGTAGGATGCAAGATATGTAGTATTGGTATCTGAGTTCCTTCCGGTATCCTGACAGGAGATCCTAAATTTGCCGAAGCATCTGCCTCATTATTTTCCTCTCTTGGTACATGTTCAAGTGTAAAAACTTCGAAATATCCTGCTAATTTTTTAACAATTTCAAGATATTCAGCTAACTTTTCACCTTTGACTGCATAAGATCCATTGAAATGGTTAGTAATCAACAGCGAATCAACATACACTTGTAAACATTTAATATTCATATTCTTAGCCAATTCTAATCTTGTGATCAGAGCCTCATACTCAGCTTCATTATTAGTAGCAGGAAATTCACATCTAATAGCCTGGGGTAATATGTCCCCCTGTGGTGATTTTAGTAGTATCCCTAATCCTACACCTCTTATGTTAGATGCACCATCAGTATACAATATCCAAAATTCTGAACGTTCACCTAGTTGTTGTACTTCTAGGTCAGCTTCATCTTGAATATCATTACTAAAATCAGCCACAAAGTCTTCTAAAGCCCGAGACTTTATAGCATTCCTAGGTTCATATAACAAATCATATACACTTAGTTTTACGGACCACTTACCCATCCTACCAGACATTTCATGTTTCCTAAGCGCATTTTTAAATAGGATAATTAGTTTTTATATGAATCCTATGTGTTTCAAAATAATGCCTAAGCTTAGTTGATGCCATGACCAGAGCTAATATCAATTTTCTAAGTGTGAGTATCTAGTTTCAGCATCTAACAAACTTTTACTGACATAATAAACAGGATATTGTTGACCTTCATGATCCTTTACCAAAACAGCACTTACTACATTCCCTGATACTACAAGATATAGTGACAAAGGTTCACCATCCTCGGGCTTCATCAGCAGAGGTGCACTTGAAAGATATTGCTTCAATTCATGTAGAGCAGCTTCATGTCTTTCTCCCCATTCGAACTTTTTGTTCTTCTTTAGGATATCATAAAACCTTTGTACATCCTTCATGTTGGATTGTGATTTGAGATCTAGGATAGCTTTAATCTGTTATGGGCTTGCTTCTATCCCCCTCTTAGTCACCATATATCCTAAAACTTTTCCTGCCCCAACTCCGAAATAGCACTTAGCAGGATTCAACTTCATATTATACTGGTCTAGGATATTGAAGGCACACTCTAGATCCTGGAGGTGGTCATCTGCTTTCTTGGATTTCACCACTATATCATCAATATATACTTCCATTGTGTTCCCAGTTTGTCTTTAAACATCATATTGACCAGCCTCTGATATGTCACACCTGCATTTTTTAATCCAAAGGGCATGGTAGTATAATAGTATATACCTGTGGGGTGTCATGAATGCTGTGTCTTCCTGGTCAAATATGATGTAATGGGAATGGGTCTTTAGGACAAATTTATTGAGGTCTGTGTAGTCTACAAAAACTCTCCATTTCCTATTTTTCTTCTGGACCACCACCACATTTGCTAGCCACTTAGGGAACTTGACTTCCCTAATCATCTTGGACTTCAATAGCCTTTCAACCTCCTCTTGTATAATTGCATTCCTTTCAGGAGCAAATTTCCTTCTCTTTTGCTGAACGGGCTTGAAAGACGTGTCAATTCCAAGCTTGTGAGTTATAATATCTTTTGATATACCTGTCATGTCTTCGTGTTTCCATGCAAATGTGGCCATCCTGCATTACAAAAGGTTAGTAAGCTGATTTTCAATATCCTGAGGGATATTGGCCCCCTACAAGCATCGAGATATCTGGATTATCCCGATCCAGGATAACTTTCTTAACATCCTGCTCCGAAGCTTCCACGAAATCCTGGGCTTATATCTTTAATTGCTAGCATGTCCTGGATTTTGTTGAGGCCTTCATTGAAGAGGAGTAGCATTCCTTCGCCTCCTGTTTATCACTTTCCACTTTAACTACCACCCAAGGAGTAGGAATCTTGACACACTGATGGGAGGTGGAAGGTACAACTTTCATATCATGAATCCATGGCCTGGCTAATATAATATTATAGCAGGATAATGAATCCATGACACAAAACCGTTGCATCGAATTCACTCCTTCAACATATACGGGCAGCTTTATCTCTCCAATAGTGTTCTTTGCTTCTCCACTGAACCCTACAAGCACAGTGGACTTAGAGGTAATCTCCATTTCTGGGATGTTCATCCTCTTCAAGGTCTCTAATTGGATGATGTTGACCGAGCTGCCATTGTCCACCAATACCCTGCGTACAAAATGATTAGCAATATATAAAGTGATTACCAGACCTTCATGGTGAGGATCCTGAATGTTATCTTGATCGTCACTATCGAATGTTATCACTCTGACATTTCTAAGTGTTGTCATTCATGTTGGTTTATCTCCTCTTTCTGCCTTAGCCTCCTTGGCATGTCTCTTAGCTGCAGAATAAGAGGTTCCGCATATATCGGATCCTCCAGATATGAAATTGATTATATTGGCATCTGGTGGAGGTGATGCTGCTCGTTCAGGATCCTTATCAGTATCCTGACCCTTATTCTTCTTTCTGCCAAGAAGATCTTTCAAGTAGCCTTTGCTCATCAAGTAGCTTATCTCCTTCCTCAGGGCTATGCAATCTTCTGTTACATGTCCAAAGTCCTCATGGAAGGCACACCATTTGGATTTATCCTTCCAATAAGCCTTTTGTTGATTCTTCCTTGGCCACCTCGCTTTATCTACTAAACCCTGCATGACACACATTAGTTCAGGAATATTAACAGAAAAACAATATTCTGAGAACTCAGGATATTCTTCCCCATCTTCATCCTCGACGGCGTTTACTTTCTTGTTGTCGTTTTTACCATACGGCCTAGAGCGGTATGGTTTATATGAGGATTCCGATTTCCTGTTTGTTGACTCATATGTTGAGGATAGATTCATCCTCTCTTGCATTTTCTTGTCATCTTCAAGCCTGATATATCTCAAAGCCCTGTTTTGAGCTTCATCCAAGTTCCTATAAGGATTCATCATAAGATCCTGATAAAATTAGGAATCCTTTTGCAATCCCATCTTGAATGCTTATACAGCTGTAGCAACATCAAGGTGTGGGATATCCAAGGATTCCCTGCTAAACTTGTTCACGTAATCCCTTAAGGATTCTTGAGGACCCTGCGTTATCCTATAGAGATCACTTGTTAGTTTTTCAAAGCTTCTACTGCAAGAAAACTGACTATTAAACAAATTAACTGTAAGGACTCTCAAAATTATTATAAAAATACCCGTAAATGAAAACCCGGACCCCTGAAACCTTACCCTATATCAAAAATCAAGAAAAACCAAACTTATGGGTTTCAGGTGGGCCGCGTAAGAGACAAGCATGTCTTACGCGGGCTGCGTCAATGTTGGGTTGACCGGATAATTATTCTGGATCCACGTAGTGACCACCTGGCTAATCTACTCGTGACTGGTCAAGGCTACTCGTAGACTGGGCGGCTAGGCGGGCCGCGTAAAGTTAAGCTGAAGGCTTACGCGGGCCGCGTAAGACCTCAATTTCACCTATAAATAGCCCGTCACTTGCACAATCCACTGGTGTCGATTAAAACTTTCAAAAACGAAGTTTTAATACTCTGGGGTAGAAATTACTTCAATATTAGTGAAGCGCTGCTCCAATACCGGGTATTAACTCGATCGCTGCTACGATTCAATGTCCGATCGATTAAACTATCCAATGGATGTTTAAGTGCTGCCCACATTAGGGTTTATGCTTTGTCATTCGTCGTTAAATTGATGGATGTTTAAGTATCGCACTTTGTCATTCGATGTGTGGGTTTAATCTCGTGAGTTATCGTAAATGCTGTATTAAGTTACTAACCGAGTTGTGTGCATGTTATTAATTTAGGTTAAAAGGCTAATCAGTAGGCTAGGCTCTGCTCAATTAAATCTGCAATGTGAGTCATTCTCTTTTTATCAAATTACTTTACAAAACTCTATTTGTTTTCAATGTTATAATTACGGGGATTAAGTCTTTGTAATCACCAAATTACAGCCGGTATGTGGGGTTTTGTATACATTACTTGATAACCGTCACCATTGGACAACGGGGCCAAGGGGTGATATGACCATAGTCACAGACACCATCGGGCTCAGAGGCTACCGGTGAATGTCGAGTGACAAGTATTGTGGGTAGTTGGTTGATATATGGAAACATTGTAATCGCTCTTAATATTGTAAATTATAACAAATGGGTCATTTTAGTAAAAAGAATGATTCACCAGTATTTCCCGCTGACAAAACCTTTTTCAAACATGTTTCGGGTGATCTGTTATGATCCAAGAAAAGTGCCGTGAAACACTACAAGCTTAAGAAAGTGGCTCGATATAAAATAAGGAAACATGTTTTGTAAAATAGAGATTTCTCCGTGAAATCTCATGATTGTAAATTACCGGGGTTTTATCCCGAGTTGTGAAATAAAATAAACGGGAAATTTGTAGTTTTAAAAAGATCCTGATAAAAACTTCCGCTGTTAAATAAATACCACGGGATTTTCTGTTTCGCGGCTCTTGAAACGGGTCAAACCGAGACGGGGGCCGTGACAGAAAAATGTGGTATCAGAGCCACTGATTTAAGCCAATTAAGTATTTAGAAAATACTTAATTTTTACTAATTGCTATTCTGTGATTATGTGTTTTATTACTTGAATGTTTGTATACAGTATGGGTAAGCAAAAGCTTTCAAACATCTATCTTAAATTAGATAGGTCATTCAACGAGAAAGGAAGTTCATCCCAAACAAAATCCTCAAATCACTCTGTAATTTCTGAAGAAGGAATATTTTGTCCGTAAGGCACAATATGAGGAACCACTTTCTCCTAATAAAAGAAGTTTGATTATTAGGAAAAGTCAGGAGAAAATAAAGAAATCCCGAGAAAAGAAAGTTAAACAGGAAACCCAGGAATTAATCAATAAATCACCGTGGGAAGACAAGTTAGATGAAAAATGGGCAGATCTTTATATGCTAGCCACTGTAGCAGTTAATGCAAATCTTTAAATAATCTGACTGAAGTTTTAGTACCCTTATCACCTACAGTCCAGAAACCTTACAAATAAATAAGTTTACAGTAAACTCTAGTGTGTTTTAATTTTCAATTGTTTTTGTATTAAACTAGTCTCACGGTATGCAATAATATTTAAAGGTTATTTATGAAATTTTGTTATAAAATTTTAACTTAGTAATTTTTGTATTTTGCATATGTGCTAAACAGCATGAGTGACTTGTCTGAAGCCCTTCAGAATTTAAATCTCTATCCGGTAAAAATAGAGGTTTCCAGGGATTTCAATAGGTATATACCAGATATAGAAGAACCTATGGAATTCAATGCTCCACTTCCAGAGAAACCCAAGCCTAAGAAAAGAAGAAGATTCGTGGGATGGAGGCGTGTGCGTAGGAGGAAACCCGTCACTAGAAAGATTCGTAAAATAGAAAATCCCTTAGACAAAGGGAAAGGGATTGAAGTCAGGGAAGAATCTAGGCAGATGGGAATACAGTTTGAAGAATATTATAAGCAAATAGAAATGGAGATTGGATGAGGTTCTAAACAAACCCAGATAGAAATTGGAGAAAGCTCTAAGCAAACCCAGGAAATGACATTGCAGGAAGAGCTAGATTTTATATTGGCAAGCTGTGATACTATTAAGCCTGTCAATAAAAATGTTTTTACTCATCCTATTGAAACTCAACTTCCAATGAATTTGGAACCAGCAATCCCAGAACCTATAATCCACTCCCAGCCTCTAGGAATGGATGAATGGTGGACTAATGATTGGCAATTCCAAAACCTGCTCAACAGTCCTTATTCCTTTCTCCCACAGTTTGACCCAGAACCTATACCAAACCCACCTATGAGCAATGAGAATTTAGCTGAACTCCGTCACTTTGGCGAGGAGTTGGTGGATGCAGGAAATAGGATCAGGGAAGTAGGAGAACAAATTTCCTGGAAATACGACGAGAGGGAACGTCGTTACTAAAATATCAACTGACAAAGGCTAGTGGGTTTGTTAAAACTGTGATTGTATAATAAAAATCTTGTAAAATAACCTAAAATAAAACTTTGTAAGATAAAGGTGTGTATGGACGCATATTATATATAAAAATGGGAATCGAGAAATCGATAGTTTTGGTTATATATGTGTTGTGAACTTTGTATGATTATTTTGTGTATAATTGTTATTTATTCACTACTAATAAATTATATATATATTAATTATCAGATGGAAAACGCTAATAACGAACCAGTTAATGAGGTTAATCAATCTGAGCAACATCCGGAGGATCAATTTCTAAATAGGCAAGATATCGAATATATCGTTGCTCAAGGAATAGCCAATGCTATTCCAGCAATAGTTGTTGCTGTTAGAAATCCAATTGAACCTCAACAAATCATTCCCAGCAAACGTATTTCTGAAGATAACTTCAGTAATAGCGTAAACGGAGGCAATAATCATACTAATCACAATAATGATTCACGGCAAGCTCCACTCCCTAAGAAAATGAAAGCTGCAACACCTGGTTGCACTTACAAAGAATTTCTTGCTTGTAAACCCGCTGAATTTGCAGTCAATGAAGGAGCAACTGCGGCACTACGTTGGTTATAGAAAACCGAGGCAGTGATTACAATAAGTAAATGTGACAAGGACGATAAGGTTATGTATGCATCAAATCTTTTCAAAGAAGGGGCGCTAGAATGGTGGAACACGGTGTTACAAGCAAAAGGAAGGATGATGGCGTACGCTATGAACTGGGAAGAATTTAAGAGTCTTGTAGAAAGAAAATTTTGTCCCGAATATGAAAAAGATCAAATGGAAAATAAATTCCTAAATCATCGTATGACAGGTGTAGATTGTCGCGGTTATACTTCGACATTCTTTGAATATGCTAGAGTGGTACCAACACTGGCTTCGCCAGAACCGGTACTCATTTCTCACTATATTTGGGGATTGATTGGTGAAATCCACATTATCGTTAAAGCTGCGAGACCTCGTACTATTGACGATGCAGTGGAATTAGCCAACACCCTAACTGACAAACTGGTACGCACAAGAGATGATAACAGGAAAAAGGAATTGGCTCAGAAAATTACCCAAGGATTTTGTACTGGTAATAATAGTAGCTTCAGGAGAAGAGGAACAGGGCAATCTTCAACTCCGCCGTTCTGCAGGAATTGCAGAAAGAAGCATTATGGAAGATGTAATGTAATCTTCAGCTTTTGCAAAACTGTAGGACATCGCGAAGAAGATTGCAGAAAGAAAACCAGGATCTGCTATAACTGTGGAGAAAATGGGCATTTCAAGGCAGAATGCCCTAAATTGGTCAAACCAGCAAACAACAAAGCCAAGACGGCCGATGGAGCTACCAAGAAAAATGTTAGAGCATTCCAGCTGACCACTCAAGAAGCAGAACTCATTCCAGATGTGATAGCGGGTACGTTCTTAGTTCACAATATGTATGCAAAAGTATTATTTGACTCTGGTGCAAACCAAAGTTTTATAAATACTTCATTCTGCCAAGCTCTTAATTTACCTTTGACCAACCTTAGGCAGATTTTTACAGTCGAAACAGCAGATGGGAATTTTATTAACATAGATAGGGTTTTGCAGAAAGAAAATATAGAACTTTCAGGTCATAAATTTCATGCAAACCTATTGCCAATGAAATTAGCTGGATTCGATGTTGTGTTAGGAATGGATTGGTTAGTAGCCAACCATGCTCGAATCCTTTGTGACAAAAACTCCATAGAAATTCGTGCACCTACCGGAGAAGTAATTATGATTACAGGAGATAAACCAAGTAAACCCATGAAGTTCATATCAGTAATGAAAGTTGCTAGTTATGAACGAAAGCAAGGAATAGTATATATGATTTCAGTGATCATTAGTACTAATGGTAAAGAACTTAAGGAGATTCCTGTAGTCTTAGAACCCAGATGTATTCCCAGAAGAGTTACCAGGATTACCACCAGATAGGGAGATAGAATTTAGGATTCATCTAATTCCAGGAACTATACCGATAGCCAAGGCACCTTTTCGGTTAGCACCCACAGAAATGTTAGAACTGAAAAAGAAATTAGATGTATTAATAAGTAAAGGTTTCATACAACCTAGTTCATCCCCGTGGGGAGCACCAGTGTTGTTTTATAAAGAAGAAGGATGGTTCGATGAGAATGTGTATTGATTATAGAGAAATTAAATAAGGTTACAATTAAGAATCGATACCCATTACGCCAAGACGGCCGATGGAGCTACCAAGAAGAATGTTAGAGCATTCCAGCTGACCACTCAAGAAGCAGAACTCATTCCAGATGTGATAGCGGGTACGTTCTTAGTTCACAATGTGTATGCAAAAAGTATTATTTGGCTCTGGTGCAAACCAAAGTTTTATAAATACTTCATTCTGCCAAGCTCTTAATTTACCTTTGACCAACCTTAGGCAGATTTTTACAGTCGAAACAGCAGATGGGAATTTTATTAACATAGATAGGGTTTTGCAGAAAGAAAATATAGAACTTTCAGGTCATAAATTTCATGCAAACCTATTGCCAATGAAATTAGCTGGATTCGATGTTGTGTTAGGAATGGATTGGTTAGTAGCCAACCATGCTCAAATCCTTTGTGACAAAAACTCCATAGAAATTCGTGCACCTACCGGAGAAGTAATTATGATTACAGGAGATAAACCAAGTAAACCCATGAAGTTCATATCAGTAATGAAAGTTGCTAGTTATGAACGAAAGCAAGGAATAGTATATATGATTTCAGTGATCATTAGTACTAATGGTAAAGAACTTAAGGAGATTCCTGTAGTCTCAGAATACCCAGATGTATTCCCAGAAGAGTTACCAGGATTACCACCAGATAGGGAGGTAGAATTTAGGATTCATCTAATTCCAGGAACTATACTGATAGCCAAGGCACCTATTCGGTTAGCACCCACAGAAATGTTAGAACTGAAAAAGCAATTAGATGTATTACTAAGTAAAGGTTTCATACAACCTAGTTCATCCCCGTGGGGAGCACCAGTGTTGTTTGTAAAGAAGAAGGATGGTTCGATGAGAATGTGTATTGATTATAGAGAATTAAATAAGGTTACAATTAAGAATCGATACCCATTACCTAGGATTGATGATCTATTCGATCAACTTCAAGGAGCTAGATATTTTTCTAAGATAGACTTACGTTCCGGATATCATCAATTGAAAGTACAAGAAGAAGACATACCTAAAACTGCTTTCAGAACTAGGTATGGTCATTACGAGTTTACAGTTATGCCATTCGGACTAACAAATGCACCTGCTGCATTTATGGACATGATGAATAGAATCTGTAAACCGTATTTGGATAAATTTGTAATTGTCTTCATCGACGATATACTAATTTATTCCAAAAGTCAGACAGAACATTGTGAGCACTTGCATGCACTCTTAACTTTGTTAAGAAAAGAAAAGCTTTATGCCGAATTCTCGAAGTGTGAATTTTGGCTGCAGGAAGTTCAATTTCTAGGACACATGGTGAATCATGACGGTATTCATGTAGATCCTGCTAAAATAGAAGCAATTACCAAATGGAAGGTTCCGCAACCCGCAATGGAAATTAGAAGTTTTATAGGTTTAGCTGGATATTATAGACGATTTATTAAGGATTTTTCCAAGATAGTTGTACCATTAACTAAGCTGACCTGTAAAACAGTTAAGTTTGAATGGGGACCTAAGCAAGAAGAAGCTTTTAGGATTCTAAAACAAAAGTTAACAAATGCCCCAATCCTAGCTTTACTAGAAGGGACTGAAGATTTTGAAGTTTACTGTGATGCTTCAAAGCTAGGATTAGGATGTGTGCTTATACAACGCAAGAAAGTAATTGCGTATGAATCAAGACAATTGAAAAAGCACGAAGAAAACTATACGACTCATGATTTAGAATTAGGAGCTGTAATTTTTGCCTTTAAGATCTGGAGACATTATCTATACGGAAGTAAATTTACTGTCTATACAGATCACAAAAGTTTAAGATATATATTTGGGCAAAAAGAGTTAAACATGAGACAAAGAAGATGGATGGAAATCCTAAGTGACTACGACTGTGATATTCAGTATCACAAAGGAAAAGCAAATGTAGTTGCAGATGCTTTAAGTCGTAAATATCATGAAAAGCAAAAGCGAGTTCATGCTCTTAGATTAAATCTACAATTAGATTTAATGGAACAATTGAAGAATGTTCAAGAAACAGCAATCAAGGATGATGCTGAAGAAATGAAAGGACGAATAAAAGAATTAGAACAAGGAGCTGATGGAATTTGGAGATTCCACAAAAGAAGAATTTGGGTACCTAAGCAGGGAGAATTAAGAAATAAGATTTTAGAAGAAGCTCATAAATCTAGGTATACCATGCACCCAGGAAACAATAAGATGTATCAAGATTTAAGAAACAACTTTTGGTGGATAGGAATGAAAAAGGATATAGCTCGATATGTTTCTAAATGTCTTACTTGTTCACAAGTTAAAGCAGAACACCAGAAACCTGCAGGTCTACTACAACAACTAGAAATGCCTGTATGGAAATGGGAACTCATAACAATGGATTTTATTACTAAGTTGCCCAAAACCAGAAAAGGTAATGATGCGATTTGGGTAATTGTGGATCGATTAACCAAATCAGCTCACTTTCTACCTATGAAAGAAACCTTTAGCATGGAAAGATTGGCAAAGTTGTATGTAGATGAAGTTGTATCCTTACATGGAGTTCCACTCTCCATTGTTTCGGATCGGGACAGTCGTTTCACTTCTCATTTTTGGATAAGTTTCCAAGAAGCAATGGGAACTCGACTAAATCTGAGTACTGCATATCATCCACAAACAGATGGGCAAAGTGAAAGGACGATACAAACTCTGGAAGACATGCTCAGAGCATGTGTAATAGATTTTGGTGGAAATTGGGATGATCACTTACCTTTGATCGAATTCTCCTATAACAATAGTTATCATTCAAGCATTGAAACTGCCCCATTTGAAGCACTATATGGAAGAAAGTGCAGAACTCCAGTTTGTTGGGCAGAAATAGGAGAAAGTCAATTGCCAGGTCCTGAAATAGTGCAAGAAACGACCGACAAGATTACCCAAATCAAGGAAAGATTGAAGACGGCTCGAGATCGCCAGAAAAGTTATGCAGACAATAGACGGAAGCATTTGGAATTCCAAGTAGGAGATAAAGTACTATTAAAAGTTTCACCTTGGAAAGGAGTAGTCCGATTTGGTAAGAAAGGAAAGCTAAGTCCACGATACATAGGACCATTTTCAGTGATCCAACGTATAGGACCAGTTGCTTATCGTTTACAACTACCAGAAGAATTAGCTGGAGTACATGACGTATTTCATGTATCCAACCTCAAGAGATGTCTATCAGATGAATCTTTGGTAGTACATCTCCAAGATATAGAGGTAAACGAAAAGTTAAAATTTGTGGAGAAACCTCTTCAAATAGAAGACAGAAAGGTGAAATTTCTTAAACATAAACGATTAGTACTAGTCAAAGTCAAGTGGGATTCGAAGAGAGGACCCGAATACACTTGGGAGCTGGAATCAGAGATGAAGCGAAAATATCCTCACTTATTCCAATGAATCTCGAGGACGAGATTCTAAATAAGGTGGGGAGAATGTAAGGACTCTCAAAATTATTATAAAAATAGCCGTAAATGAAAACCTGGACCCCTGAAACCTTACCCTATATCAAAAATCAAGAAAAACCAAACTTATGGGTTTCAGGCGGGCCGCGTAAGAGACAAGCATGTCTTACGCGGGCTGCGTCAATGTTGGGTTGACCGGATAAGTATTCCGGATCCACGTAGTGACCACCTGGCTAATCTACTCGTGACTGGTCAAGGCTACTCGTAGACTGGGCGGCTAGGCGGGCCGCGTAAAGTTTAGCTGAAGGCTTACGCGGGCCGCATAAGACCTCAATTTCACCTATAAATAGCCCGTCACTTGCACAATCCACTGGTGTCGATTAAAACTTTCAAAAACGAAGTTTTAATACTCTGAGGTCGAAATTACTTCAATATTAGTGAAGCGCTGCTCCAATACCGGGTATTAACTCGATCGCTGCTACGATTCAATGTCCGATCGATTAAACTATCCAATGGATGTTTAAGTGCTGCCCACATTAGGGTTTATGCTTTGTCATTTGTCGTTAAATCGATGGATGTTTAAGTATCGCACTTTGTCATTCGATGTGAGGGTTTAATCTCGTGAGTTATCGTAAATGCTGTATTAAGTTACTAACCGAGTTGTGTGCATGTTATTAATTTAGGTTAAAAGGCTAATCAGTAGGCTAGGCTCTACTCAATTAAATCTGCAATGTGAGTCATTCTCTTTTTATCAAATTACTTTACAAAACTCTATTTGTTTTCAATGTTATAATTACGGGGATTAAGTCTTTGTAATCACCAAATTACAGCCGGTATGTGGGGTTTTGTATACATTACTTGATAACCGTCACCATTGGACAACGGGGCCAAGGGGTGATATGACCATAGTCACAGACACCATCGGGCTCAAAGGCTACCGGTGAATGTCGAGTGACAAGTACTGTGGGTAGTTGGTTGATATATGGAAACATTGTAATCGCTCTTAATACTGTAAATTATAACAAATGGGTCATTTTAGTAAAAAGAATGATTCACCAGTATTTCCCGCTGACAAAACCTTTTTCAAACATGTTTCAGGTGATCTGTTGTGATCCAAGAAAAGTGTCGTGAAACACTACAAGCTTAAGAAAGTGGCTCAATATAAAATAAGGAAACATGTTTTGTAAAATAGAGATTTCTCCGTGAAATCTCATGATTGTAAATTACCGGGGTTTTATCCCGAGTTGTGAAATAAAATAAACGGGAAATTTGCAGTTTTAAAAAGATCCTGATAAAAACTTCCGCTGTTAAATAAATACCACGGGATTTTCTGTTCCCCGGCTCTTGAAACTGGTCAAACCGAGACGGGGGCCGTGACATTAACCAAATGAGCAAATGATGTAATTGAATGAGGTGGAACGTTTAAGAGCCACTACAAAGCTGATCCGGTTAGAGTAGAGCCGAAGCCCTTGCAGAAGCGTGCTTCTTTAAGATCCAGTGGAATATGGTTAATCTCCATCCTCTTCCTATACTGGGCAATATGCTCTTCAGGATCCGTTGTCCCATCATAAACCTTGATGTTGGGAGTTTGGAATCTTTTCGGGATTTCAGCATCACAGATAGGATAAGCAAACCGAGATATCCTGTGACTATCCTGGGATACTTCCAGTATAGGCTGCACTACCCCAGGTACACTTGATATCATATCCTTCAGCTTCAGGAGTTCTCTGGACAAAGCTGATGCTACACCTACATCCTACGAAGATCCAAGGTTGTTAGTAGCAAGATTATTAGTATTATTAGACAGGTTACCAGTTTGATTATTCTAGCCATATCCTGGGCCCCTCACAGTCGATATCCTGGCTGTTGAGGGTATCTCAGGAGCATTGCTCTGGGAACGGCTCGACATGATATTGCCCTGATTATCCTCAGTATACACTGCTGAACTAAAGTTCAGATTCCTGGGCAGCAAGGGGGTGATAGTATCCTCAGCAGGTCTCTTGGAGTTGGACTTCAAGAGCTGTATTTCTCTCATTATTATTTGCTTAGTCTCCTGCTGTTGCTTCATCTGATCCTGTATATTACCAAACAAAGTTAAAATTTCATCATTAGAAGCCATAAAAGGAGTTCTCCTTAGAGGAGCTTGAACTTTCTGAGCAGCAAAGGTGTCTCGGGATATTTGGCTTTCACTTCTCCTTAGAGGAGCTTGAACTTGTGGAGTTGGAGGAAGCACCGAACAAGTTGTAGCAGGCATGGAGGAAGAGCTCATGTTTGATTTCGAAGCCATTGAAAATAGTTGTGTAAAAAGTTTTGAAAATAGAAAACCGAGTAGTGATTTTAGCAAGGATTTTTGTAAGAATAGCACACTCGCCCCATGGTGGGCGCCAAATTGTTTTGGTAAAAAAACTACCGAAGCAATTTAGTGATCAAATTAGTTTGTGAGGTAGTGTGCTAGCAATGTTTGTGAAAAATATGGTGGTTTGTTCATTTATAAAAACAGTTTCAGGATATAGCCTCAGGATATGAAACTATGCCAATAATCAAACAACTAGTAGTTTACCCGTCCGCGGTCCGGGTATATTTGATTAACACCATCCAAACGCACTGCATATTTTAATATCACAATGACTTCTTACCCAACTATTAAGAACGTCAATAACGGTCTCCATATTTAAGATAATGATGACTTTTTATGCGATTGCGATTAGTAACTACAACTATTCTTGTATTGTCATACATCGAATTGTCATACATACTAAATTAAAATCTTAGATCTAATTCACACATTTTAAAATATTGAAGTGATTATTTGTAAATTGATTAACGTAGCAATTAATAACACCATTAAATGAAGTTAGATAAGATCTATGAAAGTTAGATGTTTACGAAAGTGTTAAAAAAACTACCAATGACAATCAAACATAGATTATATTTATTGGCATAAAATATTACACACCAAACATATTCTAAACATAATAGACCAATTAAAATAACACATTAATATCGAAAATTGATTCTCCATATAGAAAAATATACCAACCACAAAAACAACCACAAACATAATAGTATGTATATAACACAAAGATAACAATAAACAACTAAATACAAAACCATAACTAAACATGTGGTGAAACTATAGTTTCAATATAGCTTGCACCTACGATGTCTTGTGTAAAGATGATAGGAAAAAAACCATGCATCTTCTTTCCCCTTACGTTTATCTGAGCAACATCACCCCATTCGTGTACTATAATTAATTTGTTATTTCCATCAATGTAGTGCAAAGATGACCCTATCATCAATGGCATAAACACACGGGGTACAAAAGACACCACTTTCGACCAAGTATCATTTTGCAGAAGCCACAATTGAACATCTACACTACACATTCCAATACTAACCAACATATGAAGTTCATCTCGTATGTCACCAACTGACCTATAAATTCCACACTCAATGTATCTGGGTATCCTAGATTTTATATTACCTTCGACTCAACATCCAAACGAAGAACCTTTGTGTTACCCATACACCAGAAGTTGGTCAATACAAAATACAAACTATTTCCACAAAACGTCCCAACGGACCAACTATAGATAGCAATATCATATGGACTATAAATTAAGAACCTTGGAGTTGACCATGAACCTTCACTAAATGAATAAATGTTAACAGTCAACCTGAAATGAGTGTGTTTAATGTGCACAATTTTGTAATCACCAGCAGAGTCAACACAAAACCCAAGACTATCATCATCCATATTGTAAAATCCCTGAGAACTAGAATTTTTCAGCATCTTGAACACACGAGTCAGTGGATTCCAAACAACCAATTCACCAATATTACATAGGCAAGCACATACCATGCCATCCAAACTTGCTAGAAAGATCACATTACATGGATGACAATAGAAGGGAATGTGAAGATTAATGCCTAAAACACATCTAGGAGATTCAACATCAACATAACGAATCTCACACGATGATTTGTCAAGAGCAATTATTTTCTGGTCACCTAATATTCGCAAGAAATGACAAATATTCTTAGCAAACTCAGGGGTTGAAAGATAGGCTAACCAATCTTTAGACACAGCCTTGCACCGTATAACAGCCTTTGCCGGAAGTCTTGGAATAATCCTCATCAATATTAATAGAGATGGAAGATCCTTCATATTCACTTACGATTATACTTTAGTTAGATATACTGACGTCGATACAGAGAGGAAGAAAACATATACGAAAAGCGATTCCTTTGAAAAATGAAAACCTACATAAAAACTACCCCAATTAATAGTTAACACACGTGAGTAAAAAATCCTAAAACTATGAGTAGCTAGTAGTTTACCCATCCGCTGTCCGGGTACATATGATTAACACCATCCAAACTCACTGTATATATTTTAATATCAAGATGACTACTTATCTAACTATTAAGAACATCAATAACTGTGTCTATATTTAAGATAATGTTGACTTTTGATTTGATTTCGATTAGTAACTACAACTGTTCTTGAATTGTCATACATACTAATTTAAAATCTTACATCTAATTCGCATAATTTAAAATATTTAGTTAATTATTTGTAAATTGATTAACGTACGAATTGCTAACACCATTAAATAAAGATAAATGAGATCTATCAATGTTACATGTTTACAAAAGTATTAAAAAAACTATCAATGACAAACAAACATAGATTATATTTATTGGGGGGGGGGGGGTGGGGAGGGGGTTATTTATGAATCACCCAGTTGAACTTTGCATGTTTGTAGGATAAGATCATCAGTTCTAAATATAAATAACAACTTTATTAACACAATGTTACACAAAATAAAAAAACAGATTGTATACCATAAAAATACATTTTCCTTGATACAACACAAATGATTGTAACAAAAAACAGATTGTATACCATAAAAATACAAACAATTGATACAACACAATTAATATTTTTTAGGAGAACATGTTCAGTTTTGAATATAAATGACAATTTTATTAACATAATGTTACACAATGTATACCATAAAAATACATCTTCCTTAGTGTCGTGTGTGTGTGGGTGGGGATGGTGGGTTTATTTATATATGAGCCAGTTGAACCTAGCATGTTTGTAGGAGAACATGGTCAATAACTACTGAACATTGTAACCTAATTGTTGAACCACTCATGCGTGTTTAAATGAAGGGAAAATATACATATAAAAAACTCCAACTCAACTTAATAGCATTACCACAATATAATGTATTCAAAATTTTACACAAAAAAAAAAAACACACTGAAATTCAATATCATAACAAACTAACTTTTGACGACAAACATAAGAATCCATTAAAATAAAACTATGACGACCAATAAGTCTGAAATGATTACAAACCATTTCACCATCTAACCATCATCATACATAAAAAAACTACATAACTAAATAACCTAAAAACCAAAATTAACTTTTCCAAGGGAAAAACAACAACGAAACAAAAAACAAAAGTCTTCAAGCATGATCATATGGTAGCCTACCATGGAGTGAAACAAAAGCATCGATTAATTTTTTAATAAGCATATCATCATCTTACGAATCTTGATCAAAACTATCGAGTTCAATCACCTCATCCCACTTCCAATTTTTAACAACGCCATGGTGTGATGGTGTTGTTGGGTGTTGTTTGCTGATCTAGCACCGGAAAACACTCTACCCTATTATCAACTTTTGCATCCATCAAGTTGTTGATTGGTTGTGATTCTTGATTGCCTGCACTCTGATCATTTAATAACCATTTTAGTGTAAGCATTTTAGTTATATTTAAATGTTATCCTTTTGCAAGACCCGGACTGGGTTGGGTATTACTCAAATGTTTATTATGGTTCTTGCTCGTATGATTGTTTTGAGAAACTGACGAATAAAAGATAATAAGGTAATTAGTATAATGTTTCTATGTAAATGAAATGCCCAAGCACTTTACCTCATTAATTTCTCGCCCATGTTGAAAGTTGTAAGAACTAAGTTGCCTTTAAAAACCAATTATCTCTATAGTTTCGTCATTTTCCTGTAATTTAGAACAAAGAACTATTAGAGTTGATAAAATACAGAAAAAACATAGAATACATAACTTTCCATCTACCTTCGTGTCTACATTATGATTAAGTGGTTCCTTATCAAGATTAAAACAAATAAAAGAAAATGTAAGTGTTAATCACACACAAAAAGAAAGTACCTTTACATATAGTTAAATATATTAAAATTAATATGGACTAATTGAATTTACATTTACCTTCCAGTGAACATTCTGAATTTTCATACTCTGGAAAACTTAACTTATGAATAAACATTAGAGTAAATTGCCTTTTTAGTCCCTGAGTTGTTGTCCAAATTGCCTTTTTAGTCCAAATAGTTTTTTTTTCCTCCTCTAGGTCCCTGAGTTTTCCTTTTTCTTGTCATTTTGATCACATTGCCTAACTTAGTCTAAAAACCAGGTTATAACCAGGGGTATTTTTGGTATTAAATTATTATGAGGTTTATAAATTATGTTGTAAACTACCCCTGGTTATCACTACACAATAGTTATGCCAAAAATACCCCTGGTTATAACTAGATTTTTAGACTGAGTTAGGCAATGTGATCAAAATGGCAAGAAAATGGAAAAGTCAGGGACCCAGAGGAAAAAAACTATTTGGACTAAAATAACAATTTGGACCAAATCTCAGTGACTAAAAGGGAAATTTACTCTAAACATTAAAATATGGCCATTAGACCAATAAACGAAAACAAAATGGAAGAGGCAGTACATGAATTTAGGCTTACTTTGTGTTTGTCATTGTTATCCGATTCTGATCCATCTTTCATGAGAAAAAAAATGTCGATTACATGTATAAAGCTGAAAGTGTCAACTTGGTAAAGAGAAATGGATAAAGAAATTTATCGTTGTTGGTTGATCTTTTGTTTTCATAAGCTTTTGCTCTTCTCCAGTTATCTTTAAATTTTCATCTTCCTATAGAACACATAATATGACAATTAGATTAAAAAGTACAAATTAGGCCACATGAACTTTAACTACACCTTTAGGAAATGTTTGCCATCTTCAATCAAAACTGATATTGTGCTTGATCCATACGAGGTTGTTGTTGAGATATTGGAGGTGTTGATCAGACAAAAGTCACTCCCTGCTCCCGTTTATATAGGAATACAAAGAAACTCCCACTACCCTCGGAACTGCATTTGTTTTTTTTCAAATTCCTTCATTTTCTGTCGGAACTGTCTTAGGTGGAGATGTGGGCAGAAAATCATGAGGGGAACTAACTAATTAGCAGTTTTTTAATTAATTTTATAATTATTTTGTTAGATCGTGGAATGTTATCTACTATTTATTAGGCTGACCAGGCCAAACTGTCAACCTTAACTGTCTTTAGGAGAAAATTGCTTCAATTAAGAAATAATTGTTACGTATTAAAAAATACGTCTTAAAAAACACAATGTTAAATTGTATGTATTTAATTATGTGTTACTAAAATACATTAATAACCATCAAGATTGGACTTTTTAAAAACACAATGTCTTTAAAAAACACTATGTAAAATTGTATATGTATTATGTGTAACTAAATTACATAAATATTAACTTATGACTTTTCTAACACAATGATTTATAATACTGCAGCTTATAGCTCATGTGATAACATTTGAACACATTTTAATGCATTAATAATGGTTAAACAAAATTGATACATCCCGAGTTTTATTTGTTAAAAAAGGTAATATCTATTAAGAGATCGAATTAATGGTTGTTTCTTAATATAAAATTTAAGTTTTTCTTTCAGGTGATGCGTGCTGCAACTAAAATGATCCCATGCGTGCTGCAACTCAAATTCATCTGGACAAAAATATTAATACATCTTTAAAATAAATATTATATATTACTTTGTTACATGTTTAATTAAAATTAATGATTTTTAGAGGTAAATTAGTTTTACTTTTTTTTATTGTTACCAAATGATACATTAATAAAAGAATAATAGGATTTAGTAACGAATTTTATGTTGCCTATATTTTATTGCAGATGTGGAATGTGGAGAACGAGGGGAGTAATTTTAGGTAACTTCCTAACTGCTGCACTTTAAAAAAAAACTGCCAATTTTTGGGGGTTATTATGGATGAGATTTAATCTCACAAATAACCGCCATGATCGGACGACCTGGATTAACGTAGGTGTTGCTATCACCATAAAATTAACAAACAAAAAAGATATATACATATTACATGTCAATGATAACAGTGTACATATAGTACTACATTATACGTTTAATGTAATGCATCTCCTATGTCCTTACGTTTATCTCAGCAATCTCATCCCATTCTTGAACTATAATGAACTTGTTATATCCATTGATATAGTGCACAGATGACATAATCACCAATGGCATAGACACACCAGGCAGAATAGAAATCACTTTTGACCAGGTTTTATTTTGGAGTTTCCACGATTCAACATCCACGCTAAACATTCTGATACTAACCAACATATGGAGTTCATCTCGTATTTTGTTTTTTACAACGAATTTTGTTTTCACAAATGCTTTGGTTTTTTGTATAATATTGTGATAGGAAATTTGGACATTGTAGCCAACTCCTAGCCCATATTTACCTAAATACCTCATGTAAATAATAACCGCTCAATTTAACTACCTGCTAGAAAAATGGGAGTTAGTGGGGGTTAAGGGAGGTTATTTATTTATCAAGAAAGAAAAGTTTTATTAACCATTAATACAACAGTTGATGTTATCGGTTTTGTAGGAGAACATGGTCGAAAACTATAAAAATGGTTTAACCTGAACAATAAACTGCTAATACATATCCTAGTTAAAGTTATAATGGAGGGAAATATACATAAAAAACTAAAAGTCGACGACATTGTATGTTGTAATAAACAAATACAAACAAAAAGTATATCATGTCATATAAAAAACACAATGTTTATACAAAAACACGAGTAAAATGCACGGATAGTCCCTGTGGTTTTGCAAAGTTTCAGCTATAGTCCCCAGATTTTGGAAATTACACTCATAGTCCCTGTGGTTTGACAGTTTGTTACGCGGATAGTCCCTGGAGTGGATGGGGGTTAGTTTTCTCAGTTAAGTTGGTGTAAAATGACTAAAATATCCTTAGGATTAAATTAAAACATTAACCCTTTAAACCCTTGTATCTCTTTCATCTCACGCACACACAAACACTCACTCACCAGTCACCACCATCTGCCGCCACCACCTGCCACTCCACCACCATCAACATCTCTACCACCTTAATTCCCTCCTCCATTTCAGAACTCACCGTCAACCACATTTAAAGAGAGAAGCGACAAGAGAGGGAGACAAATCAATCAGGAGAGAGAGAGA
The DNA here is from genome assembly GCA_030545235.1 of Helianthus tuberosus. Lineage (NCBI taxonomy): Eukaryota > Viridiplantae > Streptophyta > Magnoliopsida > Asterales > Asteraceae > Helianthus > Helianthus tuberosus. Next base: position 828,874 of record JARYGA010005049.1, read on the forward strand.
GACAGATCAATCAGAGAGAGAGAGAGAGACGCATAAAAGGCCCTAGAAGATGGTTGGAGACGGTGGTAACTGTAGCAGTGGTCGGATCTATCTGCAGCAGCGATGGATGGATCTGATTTGTTCATAGGGTTTCCAGTATTGGTGAACAGGAAGGTGATGATGGGTGCTAATGTTAACATAAAAGGTAAATTCAGTCGATTAACAGGTTAAGGGTTGAATCGGACAAGTAAATTCACTCACCAGTCACCACCATCTGCCGCCAAACTATTTCAGATTCAGATCTGAAACCTCGAGTTCAATCAGATTTCTTCATCATCAACAAACTATTTCAGGTTCAACAACCATCTGCCGCCAAACTATTTCAGATTCAGATCTGAAGGCGACAGGGTGAGGTGGATAGGGGTGGTTGATTTGGGGATGGGTGGTTGATGGTGGAGGCGGGTATGGGTTTAGGAGGCGGAGGTATGGTGGTGGAAGGGGATGGCAGTGGTGGGGAGTGGTGATGGCGGCAGGGGAGGTGACGGTGGTGGTGGTTTTTAGTGAGAGAGAGAGAGTTAAATCCTAAGCTGAAACATTAACCCTTTAACTAAAATACATATCTGTTTTATATATTTAAATACTTGATTTGTTTATTTTATTTTATATTAAGGGTATTATAGTCATTTCACACCAACTTAACTGAGAAAACTAACCCACATCCACTCCAGGGACTATCAGCGTAACAAACTGTCAAACCACAGGGACTATGAGTGTAATTTCCAAAATCTGGGGACTATAGCTGAAACTTTGCAAAACCACAGGGACTATCCGTGCATTTTACTCCAAAAACACAATGCTATGGCATAGTACAATGTTACATATGTAAAACCAAAACAACTACAAAACCTCGTTGTCTAATAAAAACACAATGACATGACACAATGTGGCGATAAAACTTCACCTTGTGAAACTGCTACACCTAAAAACATTTAAATTCTGGCCATAACCACCTGGTGGTTATTCTGGTCAGGACTAAACCTCAAAATTAACTGTCTAATTTGTACGGCCAAGATCAATCGCACACTTTTATATAGGAATATAAAGAAACTCTCACTACCCACATAACTGCATTTGTTTTTTTTTTTTTTTCAAATTGCTTCCTTTTTTGTCGGAAGTGTCTTAGGTGAAGAATGTGGGCAGAAAATCATTGGGGGAAGTAACTAATTAGAAGTTTTTTAATTAATTTTATAGTTATTTTGTTAGATCGTGGAATGTTATCTCATATTTATTAGGCTGACCAGGTCAAAGTGTCAATCTGAACTGTCTTTAGGAGAAAATTGCTTCAATTAAGAAATAACTGTTACGTATTCAAAAACACAATGTTAAATTGTATGTATTTAATTATGTGTTACTAAAATACATAAATAACCATCAAGATTGGACGTATTAAAAACACAGTGTCTTCAAAAACACAATGTTAAATTGTATGTATATTATGTGTAACTAAATTACATAAATATTGACTTATAACTTTTCTAACATAATGATTTATAGTACTGCATCTTATAGTTCATGGGATAACATTCGAACACATTTTAATGCATTAATAATGGTGGGTGGAGATACAATAGGAAGTTTATTTGGCTAGGAAGGCTAGGAAGTGATCTTGACCATCCATTTAGTTAATCAAGGGCTAAGATTAAATCAGGGAAATTGAAAGGAAGAAAAGAGGCGCGTGAGTTTGTTTATGGGCATTCTAGTCAATCCAAGCCAATAGTTTCTCTCTCCTCCAATTCCCCCCATTTTTTAAACGTTAATAACTCTTTCATACGACATTATTTTTTTATAAAAATTGCACCAAAAAAACGAGCGTTTTTTTATCTTTAAAACGAGTATATTATTGCTATATTTTCAAAAAAATAAAATAAAACCCAGTTGCGTAAAACGCATTAGAAAAACCCCCAGCATCGTAAAACGCAATGAAAAAAAACCTAAAAATGACATTTTTCTAAAACGCAATGCACAAAAAACACAAAGAAATGACTTATTTGTAAAACGCAATGGCCAGAAAACACAAAGAAATGTCTTATTTCTAAAACGCAATAGCCTAAAAACTCAAAAGAAAATGTACTTTCTAAAACGCAATGGACTAAAAACACATAAAAATGTGTTTTACCTAAAACGCAATGCACCAAAAACACAAACAAATGTCTTATTTCTAAAACGCAATGGCCAGAAAACACTTAAAATGTATGTTTTCTAAAACGCAATGGACTGAAAACACATAAAAAAGTGTTTTACCTAAAACGCAATGCACCAAAAACACAAACAAATGTCTTATTTGTAAAACGCAATGGCCATAAAACACTTAAAAATGACTCATTCTAAAACGCAATTGCCTAAAAAACAAAAGAAAGTGTTCTCTGTAAAACGCAATGGACTGAAAACACATAAAAAAGTGTTTTACCTAAAACGCAATGCACCAAAAACACAAACAAATGTCTTATTTGTAAAACGCAATGGCCAGAAAACACTTAAAAACGACTCATTCTAAAACGCAATTGCCTAAAAAACAAAAGAAAGTGTTCTCTGTAAAACGCAATGGACTGAAAACACCTAAAAAAGTGTTTTACCTAAAACGCAATGCACCAAAAACACTTCAAGAATGTGTTTTTCAAAAACGCAATGGCCTAAAAACACCAAAGAAAGTGTTCTCTCTAAAACGCATTAAACCATGACAATAGTTTTGTCTGTGCTGTAAACTGTCTGAACCAATGCAGTTTTCAGAGGCAATTTACAGAAAATTAATTTTTCTGATGCATTTTTATTACAGCAATTTAATCGGAAAAAAAATTTTCCGAGCTCAACCCCAGCCAGGGGCTCTGCCCCTTGGACCCCGCCAGGGACTGCCGCCCCTGGGGCCCCGCTACCAGGGGCGCTGCCCCCGGACCCCCGCTAAGATCGTAAAACGCAATGACTAAATCAAAAACCCAGATCGTAAAAATGAAATTAAAGAATTTCTTACATGGATCGAAGTGATTTCTTTAACAATTGACGAATTTTTGAATGACTGAAACACTTATCAGCGCTCGAATCGAACGGATCGAGTGATTATCTTCAAAATCACCGGAAAAAAACGAGATTTTGTATGAAATTAAACTGGGTTTTCTTAAAAAAAAAAGCTGAAGAACACGTTGATCGGGTGTTTGAATCATTGATTGGTGATGAAAATCGCACTATAATGTAGTGATTATTGAGATAAAAAGTGAAGAAATGGTTGAAGATGGTGGGTTTTGAAAATGGTGGGTTTTGAAGTTACTGGGTTTTGAAAAGGAAGTAGAAAGGGTTGGATTGACTAAAATACCCTTTTTCTTTATTTTAAATGTTGCCACATGTCCTATTCCTATTGCTTCCTACACTTCCTAGCCAAAATAAACTTCCTATTTGATATTTTCCCTAATAATGGTTAAAAAATTGATACATCCCGAGTTTTATTTGTTTAAAAGGTAATATCTATTAAGAGATCGAATTAATAGTTGTTTCTTAATATATAATTTAAGTTTTTCTTTCAGGTGTTGCGTGCTGCAACTAAAATTGATCCTCTGAGTGCTGCAACTCAAATTCATCCTGACACAAATATTAATACACCTTTAAAATAAATATTATATATTATTTTGTTACATGTTTAATTAAAATAAACGATTTATAGAGGTAAATTAGTTTAAATTTTTTTATTCTTGCCAGATGATATATTAAAAAATGAATAATTGTATTTATTAACGAATTTTATGTTGCCTAAATTTTTATTGCGGATGTGTAATTAATTATTCGATACGGAAAATTTGATACCTTTACCGGTACGAGACTGGTTTGAAATTTGGTAACACTTACACATCCCTATTTTCGGTTTGTTTATTTTTAGCTATATTATTCATCCAAAGTAGTTATTCAACTAATACACAAAATTGGATTTAGTGATCACTCATGTCCAGTCCGGGTTTTTTCAAAACAGTAAAATTAAAAGTTAACCTAAATTTTAACTCTAAATAACATACCAAATGAATGGAAATTAATAAATGTACCAAAACAGGTGACTGGAAATTATCAAAAATAGCACACTGCTACAAGAAAATTCTGCAAAGTATCGATTTCGTATAAAAAGTAAAGGTACATAACTCAAAGTATGCCTAATGGCCATTGCACCTCAATTGACATTTTGATCTTTTATGGATCAATTACAAGTTTCTTTTGCCAATATACAAATTGTGATGCAAAACTCTTGCCACAAGAATGGCGTTTGGGCATCCTCGAGTCCTAACGTCATCTCTTCAAACTGCAGCTGGTCAAAAATTGTGATGCTCCCAAATACAACAGAAGTGACCGAGCAGACTGACTGTTGATCAAGCCATGTTAGGCGAGTCTTCATTCCAGAAGTGGCCTACCTACTTTATGGATATGTTGGTAGCCAAAAGTGGACCAATTGGCAACATCTTTGGAAATAGATTAAATGCCCCATGTTCTAGCTACATGGATGAATTGCAAATTATGTGGTCTGTGGCTTCCTTACCTTCAAGAAATAGGTAATAAAAAAAAATTTAGTTTGTGAGCGGGTCACCCATACATGACCATACAAAATTTGAAGGTTCCATGAGAGGCATGGAGGGTGATAGCTGAATCATTTGATCCTTCATAGGCTCTCCTGAAAGAAAAAAACTTGATTACTTACTACCAAAACATTGACTTGTGTAAGATAACATCTTTACTTCGTTATGTATAACTCGAAAATTTTTAAGGAAAAAACAAACAATAACAAAATAGCTTCAAACATATAATGGACATATTTCAATTACAAATGCATACAACAAAGACAATAGAAATGTGTAAAACAAATCCAAGGTACAAAGCATCATAACAAAATTACGCGCTGATAGCAAAGAAAGTCATTCCTTGTACACACAGTGTTCCACATAAAACACAATGCTAT